>MDKI01236155.1:0-14177 GCA_005239505.1 Nicotiana paniculata
GTGATTCTGAATGCCAAACTCCTTTCCTTCTTGGGACCATCCATCTTCATAGTCTGCCTTCTAGGTTCATAGGCAGTGATATTTCCAATCAGCTCATCCAGCTTAAGAGTTGCAATGTTCTTAGATTCCTGAATGGCTGTAATTTTGCTTTCCCAAGAGACTGGCAAGACCCTTGTCAGAATTTTCTCAACCTTGTCTTCTTCAAGAATGACCCTTCCAAGAGACTTGAGTTCATTGGTCAGTGTAGTGAACCTTGTATACATCTCTTGGATGGTCTCTTCTTCCTTCATGGTGAAATTCTCATATTGAGAATATAGTAGAGTTCCTCTTGACCTCTTCACTTGAGGTGTTCCTTCATGAGCCACTTGCAAAGTGTCCCAAATTTCTTTGGCAGTGGTACAACTTTGATATCTGCTATACTCGTCTGGACTAAGTCCACACACAAGCCACTTCTTGGCCTTAGCATTTTTCTCCCACTTTCTCAAATCCTCAACAGTGCAGTCAGCTCTAGTCTTTGGCACATCTACTCCTTCAGCAGTATTCTTCATGGTGGCTAAAGGACCGTCAGTGCCTATGTCCCATAGTTCATAGTCTTCTCCAATTAAGTGATCCTTCATCCTATTCTTCCACCAGGAATAGTACTGGCCACTGAAGAGTGGAGGCCTAACAGTTGATTGTCCTTCCCAGTTCCCAGGTGGTGCATTCATCTTGATCTTTTCCTAAGGTGTTAGCCTCTTCAAAGATAACCCGCTCTAATACCAATTGATGTTTTATACGTCAATGCCAAACAAGAAGGGGAGGGGGGGGGGGCTGATTTGTGTGGTGTCCAATTTTCGAGTGTAGTCTCTATAGAAGAACCTCGTTCTTCTATGTATTCCAACTCGTACTGTTGCAGAATAATAAATGCAGAAAAGTAAAGAACACAGAGATTTTTACGTGGAAAACACCAGACTCAAAAGGTGAAAAACTACGACCTACTACTCAGTAGGATTTTCTCCAAACACTTCACTACAACTCTGAGCCAACAACATTTACAAAATAAACTCTTTTGTAAACCTAAGGATTAACTCTAACCCTTTGTGGCAAACTAGCCTCTAGCTATTTGCGACAAACTTAGATTTAACTATAACTTGAAAACTCAGTACCTATTACAATTTCTTCTAGATAAAGTTGAAAGGGACAATTTGTAATCACCTACTACAAATAAACTAGACAAAAAGACAACCGATGGAACTGGTTCTTCTAGCTGGTTCAAGTAACTCCAGATTCGCACTCTCCAATTTGGCTCGAACTGGTTGCAAAATTTCTTCACGAATTTTTCTCTCAATTCCTGATAAATTTCTATTTTTGTGCGTCTATATACAATAAAAACAATCTGCAATTTATAGGAGTTAGTAGATTAGGATTTAACTAGAATCCTACTGCAACTCTTCCTTGGTGGAAGTGTTCTAGTCAAACTCAACTCCTAAATCCTTCCTTATCTTAGATTCTATTCTTATTGAATAAGGAGTCCTTCTCCAATTTCACTTTTGCAATCTTTTCGATCAGAAAATATCTCAATTTTACCAGAACACATTTATCTCATGCATGTGCATCTCATGTGCCTTTGACTCTGCTGGTCTATGTCACCTGTGATGGACCTGGTTCATCTCGGAGTTCCTTTGTCAATCTTCAAAACTATTTCCTTTCTTGGGCCAACAAAGATGTTTCATTATAAAATGTCGCGAGGAAAATATAACTCTACGCATACATGTCAGTGTGTATGAGAAGTCATGAATGACGTGATACCGTATAACATTAGGACCAATGAGGGGATATTGCGACTTTATAAAATGAAAAAACCCCAATAAAAACAGAAGAATCACTTATACAAATGAACAAATCAGCCACATCATCCTTAGTGGTGCAAAATCAGGACGCACTATAGATAGGCCAAGAGTATTAAGGCCAATGCAGATTTGGAATTTGAGCTTTAAGGGTCGAGTTCGAGCTGCTACCACAACCCCATTTGATTTACTAGGCTTAAAATTTATTATTTGTATTTAGTAGTTTTCTTAACATATTACATATATATAGGAATGTGTCAAAGTTATTGAGCATAGTTAAACTCATAACTTATACACTACATCCCCTAGTACATATAAGCACAAGATGATAGGTTCAATTGAACCCACCACTAGCTAATGATATAGATACGCCTTTATCACTTTGGATCCAAGTGCATTAGATGTATTCCTTGCTAAAACTGGTAAAGAAGTCCTCTGCTTGTACAAGCTTGGGATTCTTGCAGTCAAAATAATTTGATGCTAATTACTATCTCGATCGACAACTTTAAATGAGGTTGCCTATGTTCGTGTGAAAGAATGTAATACCTGAGCTGTTGAAACATTCTACACAGACATCTTATAGAGAACTGGGGTCATATGCTAAAGCAACTGAATAAGTTATAAACACAATAGGCTTATCTCAAGATGGAACGAGCTGAGTGTTTGAAGAACTAATTCGACCATGCTTTACTTGAGGTTGCATTTTATGCATATAGTAGTATGAAGTAACTTTACATTATTTATGTCCTTTTTTAATGTCACCGAGGAATATTATTTCAACAAGATTTGTATGTGGAAGATGGAAAACCTATTGGTTAACTTGGATTTCTTTATTACTCTATTTATATGAATTTTTTTAATATAATTGTTGGTCAACATCGCTTGTAAATAATTTATAGCATATAAATCTTGAAACTTTATAGAAGAACTTGGCGACTAATGAGGTAGATTGGCCATTGACAGGGGCGGTCTATGCATGAGATTGGGTGTGGTACGTCATCAATCGGGTAAAATTGGTAAAATTTTAAATATATATTGATATTTTCATCCAAAACAGCTGTACAGTAGCGGGTGGAACCTAAATAAACTGACTTTAGGTGCTTTGATTTATGTTTCCTTTCTTAATTTACTTTATCTTTGTTCTCCTCTCTCTTTGTAAATCTCATTTTTACTATTTATTTAAATTATAGATTTGTTTTCTTCATATTTATTATCCTCTCCCTTTTTACAATCTCATTTTTATTATTTATTTAAATTATAGAATTGCTTCTTTTTTCTTTTCTAGATCTTTAAGTTTTATTTGGTTGTGATTTTATTAATTTTTCTCTTTTTATCCATCTAATGTCATTTTACTGATTTAAGAAATTTTTAGAGTGATGGCTCTAATAGATATAATATTAATCTAGTTATATGTAGATTAAAGAGGTATATTTGTTAAATTAAAATTTTATTGTTATTTATAGATTTAATCACACTATTCAATAGAATTTGAATCAAGAGAAGTAGATCCAATTGGACAAAACTTATTCGGTTTGGTGATCAGTTATTTATTTATGCATAAAAAATCTTTTAAACTTAACTGGATTAAAACAAAATGGACAAAACTAAAACGAATCGAACCAAAATGATCCAAAACAGATCTAACCGGCTGAATGTACACTCTAATTCAATCTCTTTCACTAGTGATCGGTTAAATATAAAAATAATGATACTCGTAGAGATCAAATTTTAAATCCGCCTATGATTATTGACATTATGGAGAAAGGAAAACCCCACGATATCTATAGGAATGTACCTTCCTAACATGGTCTCAAGTCTCAACACAAAAAACAATAGTGAGATGGCAAGTGGAAAAATTCTTTCTAAGCCAAGTTTATAGTCCCACGTAAAAGTTTGATTTGGTTATATTTTACGACCTGACGTGATGATATACTTTATATTTGATTAATCGGTGCTCAAGTTAATAATAGTCATGTTGTTCAAGTTCTCTAGAAGATTTATTCGGCCTTATCCGTGTTTGATAAAAAATACATGATCTTGATTCAACTAGTTAAATTTATATAACTGAGAGTTAATCTGTTACACCTCATATTTTCATACGTGAGAGTACGTCGTAAGTTAATTGATGTAAGTTCAGAAATGAAATTATATTTGGAAGTACATAACTTAAGTTATTCATGTTACCGTGGAGGTTACAAATCACTAATACCATGGATAACAAGTACCAAGAGAGTTGGAAGGCTTAGAAGCTAGACGAATCGAAGAAAATAAGTTTCGTCGAAAGTCGACAAGTTGGGAATGTTATGACATGTACTTTGGGGTGAGACTATGGTTCTTAACTTGATGAGGAAGTTATTGTATGGATTATTTTAGTCATAGGATAGTCGTGTGTTACATTTTGAAATCAAGCGAGTTGTGGAACTAAAGTTGGCAACGGTCATCACAAGTTACATTCATAATATGCTGAAAATTAGGTCAATTGTAGCAGAGATTTTCTCCTAATACACTTGTAATACAAGATGAACCACATATAAAATTGAATATTTATGAGTCTAGTTTCTAACACATTAAACTGTTTGTCAACACGATATTGGAGTAGAGAGATATTCGCGTTTTTGCAAGACTGTGCAAGGAGCTCCCAATGGGACCCACTTAGGCGGTGGACGACCCTTGAACATTTTAAAGAGTTTAGATGGCTCATTTTTGGTCATTTTCGACCAAGGATAGTTCCCAAACTCTCTCAATACCTATCTGACAGTCCTCCATGATTCCAAGCCGAATCCAAGGTGGTTTTGCTTAGACATAACCTCAAAAATTAGCCTAAGTGAAGAAAAGAGTCTCTATGGTGTTGTGATGCCACTAAGGATGCTTGTAAGATAAGGGAAGCTTTGATTCGAGTTTGTTCTGATTATTTAAGGTATTTATAACATCCTATTGCTTGGGCTTAAGCTTATCTATGTGTTGGGTAAGTTATTTGGACGAAGAATTACAAAATAGAATTTAAGGTTGTATAAGAAGTTGTTATCTCTTATTGGACTATTTTGGAGTTGTGTATATGACTTCATATGTCCAAAAATTATGGAAAATAAGTTGGCTATAATATTGTTAGTATGATTATGTTGGTTTACATGTCAATCTTGTCGAGGAACTTGGTAACTAGAAAAGAAATGTCTATAAAGCACTTGGAAGTTGTCCATAGTGATATTATCTCGTGTTAGGCTATTTCGGGTAACTTTGAAATTGAGTAAAAAGTATAAAATCCTTTAAAAGGTATTGATTATTATACTGGATATATTACTAAGTTCAATAATGAAAAATAATGAGGTTGAAAGGCACTAAAAGGATTCAATCTGAGCTTGCCGCTCCTCGTGATATGTTGATGACTTGTTAATGAAATATTTTTTACACTATTGTTGATGTTGTTCTTATTGTATTGCTCTGGTTATTGTTGTTGGTATATGGTATTGGAGGAGGCCCTTGTTACAAGGGAGATGCTTCCAAAATTTACATAAACGAGCTATTAGTTTAAGTTGCAGACTTAGCCTTTACTCAACAATGGTTTTGAATCTACTTATGTTATGGTAGATTGAGTTGAGTTGATGAAGAATTTCTTGTAAGGTATTAAGGACTCAACGGAGTTAAGGTATGTTAAAACTATCCCTTTTCTTCTTTTGGCATGATCCATTTGATACAACGAAACGAGCAAACTCGTAACTTTCACAAGTGACTCTATTCTTAGAAGTATTAGGCATGCCTATGTTCTTGATTCCCCATATGTCATATTATTATATCGTCTGTTCATGGGTATCAGAAAATATGTATGTTGATAAAGTTTTTTATGATATTAACCGAATGCATATTGTTCGTATGACATTCCGAGAGATCTTATCGACTTACTTCCGTATGCATTGCATTCATTTATACATGTACATTGACCCATAATAAGATGGTGTTATATATGAGTATATTATATGTATATGAGGTATGGGAAAAGATTACATCGTTATATACGCACTACCACCTGATCAGCTAGTATACATTGATGATTTCATCCATAAAGGCCGATATAATATGATGGGATGCCCTAGGGGACTTAATGACGTTATGTACACATATACCTATGGATGACATAACATTTATATGCATATGCATGTATTTATAAATGTTTCATGATTCATAGAGCTATTCAGACTTACATGTTGAGTTCTTTACTCCAGATTTCTTTCATGTCTTTTATATTCTACTTTTCATGCCTTACATACTTGGTACTTTATTTGTACTAACATTCCCATTTTCCTGGGGATGCTGTGTTTCATGCCCGTAGGTTCCGATAGATAGTTTGACAGTTTCCTAGTAGGCTATCACCTAAACGGAAAGTGTTGCGACACTCCACTTGCTCCGGAGTTGCCTATTTGGTCAGTATGCTTTGATATGTATAGATTGGTATAGCAGGTCCCTATTCTGGCCTTTATGACGTTTATGTATACTTAGAGGCTTGTAAAAATAATTTATATATATGGATGATTGTATGGCCTTGTCGGCCTATGTTTTGAGTGTACAAATTATCATTTCAGTCGTATAGGCCCGTATGTCACATGTATAAATTTCTATATCATGTTGGGTCATTCTATGTCTAGTATTCCCTTATATTTTATTCTGGTTGTCTCATGACGGCCCTTTTGGCCCACTTGCCCATGATGGTATGATAAGAAAGATATGTAACGTTGGTAATCGGTTGATTAAGATACCGAGTGCCCTTCGCGGCCCGCAGTTTGGGTCGTGACATAATCTTGGTTAATAATAATATCCTAAAGATGAAATTCTATGTAGTGTGATAAATAACACGTAGATCTATTCCAAAAGTTATGGTATGTACAATAATCAATATTTAAGAACCCAAATAGAAGTAATGTAGCATTAAATAGTCATGAATAACATCCAATGACATTTATGTAAATAGAATGAATGAGTCATCCGAGAAAGGATGAAATCAATGGATGTTCTTTTTGACAATGATGAATGATGGATAAGCCTATGAATATCTTAGTTATTCTCGGATCTAGTGGAAAAGTATGACAAGAATCTTAGTGGAAAGGTTATTTTTGTAGGCTTGCAATAAGGCCATATTCTACTTTTAAAGTCAAAATGTATTTTTCAAAATGAATATTTCATGTCTCTTATCGTTGTGTATCTTACTATTTATAGGGAACATGATCCTAGAAACCCTAATAGTACAAGTACATAGAATATCCACTAGAATATTCTCTTTAATGTCCTATCTTGAAACTAGCCGTTATAACTCTGTCAATGGTGCTCGACCTCGTCCTTGATCCTTGATGACTCCTTGGCTTCAGCCCTTGCTGACTCTTTGACCACGACCTTCATCATTTCTTAGATCACTTTAACACGTGACGGCCTGGGAACGCTTCACTGATGCCATTTTGACTTAAGTATTCTAAAGATACTTTTTACCCATACAGTTAATCCCTCCATCTATTTAGGTCGGCTTCACGGGCCGGTTCGATGAGCGGATCATGTTGTTGGTGGTTAAGCTAATCAAGCGGACTACACGGGTCGTGGTTGTTACGGCGAGCATGAGACATGACCCTCTATGGGCCGCCCATTTCAAATGCTTCAAAATTCCAGGGCGATTTGTTGGGGTTATGTTGTCCATGGGTTATGATGACGTCATGATGTCATTATGACACATTCTCGATGTGTCTCTTTGTTTCGCGTGTGACTTTTTATTAGACCTGCCGCTTTGGTTCCGGTGTTAATAATGATAAGTCGTTTTCAGTTTTGTTTCCATGACCTTTATAAATAGATATCCTTGAATCCGATTTTTGAGTTTAAACCCTCTAACGCTTCGAAATCCCATACCTTTCTCTTGCTCTCCTTTTCTCCTAATTTCTCTTCTCTGTTTCAGTGACCTATATTGTTCTTCATCCTCTCTCGTTTGTTACTCTCCTTAATTACGTTGAATCATGTCTAACGTATCTTCCGATGCTGGTGAGGGGAGTCGTGTTGCTCCTTTGGCAGTGGTGTTTCCCGTCGGTGGTGGAAATAATACTTTGTAATCCCGATTCCATGTCTGATCTTACCTAAGTACCGAACACCACACCTGGAGTTTTAAATCAACAATGATTGTATACGGTCAAAATCATATGACCCCAAATTTGTAGGCTCGAGAGGTTGCATCGAGGGCAGAAGTTCGATAAAGACCTAGCTCGGGATCGAAGGCAGAATAAGAGGCTCGGAGACCTAAGTGCTCGAGGGACATCGGAGCAAAGTACGATCGATTCAAAAACAGTGCCGTTATGAGTTTGTTAAAAAAGGATAAGATTCTCGCTACGTTCCCAAGATCATGGCGTAAATTCCGGAATAGATTTGTATGAATTAGTACAAATCCGTACTAGGTGGTTATACAGCTGTCCCAATAAGATTCTTTACTGTAAATATAAATGTACCTTATTTAGGGTTCCCTTCCTATATAAAGGGGACCCCAATCATTTGTAAGCATCATCAACCATTGGTAAAGAATATACACCTTTACTTTTCTGCTCATCTCTCAGAAATTATCCTTTAGCTTTATTACATTCTCTTTGTTTATTTCTACTGTTCGTCGAGGTCCTTCTCGAGGTCACCTTGGGGCTTGAGGAAGAGACTTGTTCGTGTACTTGTTTGATTTAATATGCTTACTCAACTCACATGCTTACTTTTCTTGTTAAATTTAGTATTGGATTAAATCACATATCTTTAAATTTAAATTGTTACTCAGATTTTAGGGTAAACGGTTTGGCGCCCACCGTGGGGCTAAAGATAATAGTTGATTATTTCATTACTGATTCTCATTACACTCGATATTTTTACACTTTTTCTTGTCAAGATTTTCTGATTCTCATGATTAAAACATGTCAAACTTGCAAAATGCACCTGTTCATAACATTGAAGGTCTCGGATTTCATGGGGAAAACAACAATATAGGGGTCGTTGTACCACCGAAAAAACCTGGGGGAGTGCCAAATGTGGAGAAAGTCGATGTTGGTTCACACATTTCTCTAAACGTCAACTTAGGCACCGACGTCGGAGGAAGCGTACATGGAGAGACTCGACCTGGTGGTAAAAGAACACATGGTCGAGAAGATAAGGAAGTCAACCTCCGAGTAATCTTCGAAATGTTACAAGCGGAACAGATTGCTATCGCTCAGCTGCAAAGTCAACAAAGGACTCCGAGCGTGATGGGACTAGAAACTACTCAACGTGATGAACCAATGCTGTAACGGTCGTGTGATAATGGATCGGGGGATGACACCACTATCATGAGAATGCTCGAAGAACTCACAAAAAATATTGAGTCACGAGTAAAAAGGATCGAGGATCATGATAAAAAGGTGGAGACATACAACTCGCAGGTCGATCAAATACCAGGAGCGCCTCCGATTTTGAAAGGTCTTGATTCCAAAAAGTTTGTGAAAACCTTATCCCCCGAGCGCAGATCCGAAGCCTATTCTAAAGAAGTTTCGCAATGGGACCACTGATCCTAATGAGCATATCACTACGTACACATGAGATATAAAGGGAAACAACTTGGAGGACGATGAAATTGAATTGGTTCTGCTAAAGAAAATTGGGGAGACTTTGTCCAAAGGGGCGATGATTTGGTACCACAACTTGCCCCCGAACTCTATCGATTCATTCGCCATGTTGGCGGATTCATTTGTGAAGGCACATGCTGGTGCTATAAAAGTTGCAACAAGGAAATCAGATTTCTTCAAATTAAACAAAGGGACAACTAGATGTTGAGGGAATTCGTGTTCCGATTTCAGATTGAACGAATGGAACTACCACCAGTCTCCGATGATCGGACCGTTCAAGCTTTCACCCAGGGGTTAAATGAGCGGAGCTCGATAGCATCACGTCAGTTAAACAAAAACTTGATTGAGTATCCCGCAGTGACTTAGGCGGATGTGCACAACCGATATCAGTCAAAGATTAGGGTCGAGGACAACAATGGTTGGGAGCCCCCTCGGGTTCGGGTTCGGTTTATCCGAGTAGATTATCAGCAAAGGATTCGAGGGAGGCAGACAAGGAACCAAGGTCGAACAAAAAACGATATGAGCCGTATGTCGAAGAACAAAGAAACGTCTGAAGGCGCAACGCACCTCGGAATGATCGAAGAGTGGATCGAGGACAGAATCCTCGAGGACTCTTGAGTAAGTCCGAATTTGATAGGCATGCAGGACCGGCAGAGGCACCTCGATTATCGGCAGCATCGATGCCTCGGGGATCGTTTTAGCCATTGGGAAGATTAGGGATACCAGATGGCCCAAACCTATACAAACTGACCCTTCTCAAAGGAATCCCAACTTGATGTGTAAGTATCACGGGACACATGGGCACATGACCGGGGATTGCAGAAAATTAAGAGAGGAGGTAGCCCGATTATTCAACGAGGGGCATCTTCGGGAATTTCTCAGCGACAGAGCAAAAAACCATTTCAGGGAAATAAACGCCAATAGGAAGAATGAACTAAAGGAGCTTCAACATGTTATTCACATGATCATCGACGGAGTCGACGTCCCGCAGGGACCCGTGTTCAAACGCACTAAAGTGTCAATTACAAGGGAGAAGCGGACTCGAGAATACGTGCCTGAAGGCACCCTTACATTCAATGAAGAAGACACCGAAGGCCTCTCTTTGCCGCACAATAATGCACTTGTAATTTCTATTATTTTAAGTAAATTTGAAGTTAAACGTGTTCAAACGCACTAAAGTGTCAATTACAAGGGAGAAGCGGACTCGAGAATACGTGCCTGAAGGCACCCTTACATTCAATGAAGAAGACACCGAAGGCCTCTCTCAGCCGCACAATAATGCACTTGTAATTTCTATTATTTTAAGTAAATTTGAAGTTAAACGTATTCTTATGGATCCAGGTAGCTCGGCGAACATAATCAGGTCGAGGATCGTAGAGTAGCTCGGGCTGCTAGATCAAATCATACCTGCATCTCGAGTCTTGAATGACTTCAACATGGCAGCGAAACGACGAGGGGAGAAATAATCCTCCTAGTGAACGTGGTCGGGACTATAAAAGAAACTAAATTTCATGTCATCGAAGGTGACATGAGGTACAATACATTGCTTGGGAGGCCATGGATCCATAGAATAAGGGCAGTACCCTCGACCCTTCGCCAAATGATGAAATTTCAAATAAAAGATGGTGTGAAGATCGTGTACGGGGAGCAACATGTAGCAAAGGAGATGTTTGTGGTTCACGATTTGACACAAGTATCGACACCCTCGACCTCAAAAAAGTCAAACATAAAAAATAATCAAACGTCCAAATAGCAATCATAGCCACATCCTCGATTGAATCCGTGGAACAGGTAGCCGAGGATGAGGGAGAGGACTTCCTTACTCCCCGAGCTTTTGTTTCCCCCGAGGAGTTGGAATCATCATTCTTGGCACGATGGCCGCATTTCACATTTCATACATCCCTTTCTTTACTTGCCATGTATCGTCATAAAACTTTTAAAGACATTCGTAACATTGAGAAAAATTATGGCTTCAACTCATAATCATGTAAGAATTCAAAGCATATTAGGAATAAGCACAAGAGAAGAGCATATGTATTAGCAATTTGAAACATGAATTTTAAATCATAAGCCTTTGGGTGAATCAATCATTGGAAACTATCCAGAAAAATAGAAGTAGGAGCTTGAACAACCCATGCTTGGAGTTTAAAAGGAATTCGTTAAATCCGTTTCTACGGAAGGTGTTTAGCCAAATACCTCGATTAAGCTTTCCTTAGGATCACTACGGCGTTTCCCTACTCTTAGAAATTCAATCTACATTAACATAGTGAATTTTGACCATTATTAGAAGGAAATCTCATGATATAAGTCCTTTAAGTGTTTCACCAAATACCTAATATGCTAATTCAACTACAAGGTTTGACAATTGAATTCCTCCACCCTATAACCCATTCCCAAGAAAATAATCAATCCACAAGTGTCACGCCCTGATCTTGAGGAGCGCAACCGGCGCTCAGCATGGTTACCTCGGTCAAGCAAGCCTGCATGTCGTCTACCCAACTCACCCATGATTAAAGAGATGAATACATTTCACTAGCTAGACAGTAAGAGGTCACGAGAATAACACTAGTTCACTTCCCTTAGTTACATCATTAACATGTTTCCAAAAAACAGTACAATATATATTCGTAGTAAAAGTGGAACTGATGCTACAATTAAAACAAGTTTAGTTCAACCTTCCCAAAACACAGTACAACCCACAACATGTCTACGGAGCCTCTAACATAACCAAAAGAGTGCTAAACATTGCCAGTAACAAGGCCCCGACCTTACCTCAAAATAGTATACACATAAGACAAGAGGTACAGGAACCCTAAAAGAAGTGAAGCTCACCAAGTCAGCTGAGGAGAGGGTGCAATGTTGTCACTTAAATACCGCCTGTTGTGGAACCACCTGCATCCATTAAAGATGCAGCGCCTCCAGCAAAAGGGACGTTAGTACATATGGAATAGTACTAGTATGTAAAGATAAACACCCTCTCAATAGAATGAGTAACAATAAACATAGAATGAGACTGAAATCAATGAAAGACTCAAATAGTAACAAAGTGTCATATTATGGGAAAAAAAGATTTCAAGCAAGTTCAATATAATAAGTTGGGAGATATTTAGCACCGATATACCACCATGTTTTAGTATGGAGTCCGATCTCTGCCCGATCAGCTAAGTCGTCTCACCCCGAGATATCCACCCACAATACCACTGTGTGCGCGACATGGCGTCCGATCTCCGCCAGATCGGCTAAGACATCTCACCATAATGCCGTGTGGGTCGACATCACATCTTGCTTGAAATAATCCTATCCCATTCAAGGGGAAACATCTCAACACGTCAATATCATCACATATAAGGAGAAACAAAATCATCTTATTAACACGGGGATTTACCCCTTAATAACTCCTACAACGACACGTGTAGTTTCAGGGTTAGGTTATTTTGACCTACCCTTCCTCCGTGACTAAACAATACTCCTAAAGCATTTATTAATAAAAGGGTTTACCACACATTTTGTATTATTTTGCATGTTGTTCATTTAATTGGCACCTTTGGCTTCAATCCAATACAATTCTTGGCATGAGGCCGCACATTATATTTCATGCTCTCTTCTTTCACTTTCAAATACCATTGTGGACAATCAACAACAAGGCCTTTCAAATCAAGACTTTAAACACATATTCGAGCAATTTAGGGTCTTAGGCACATGTGATTTCTTACATAATTTGCCATGATAACCTTCATTAGGAAGATCACAACACAATGCCACACAGTTCATACTTGACACACATTCTCAAACGGTAACTCAACATAACAAAAATCTTTGTAGTACATATTGAACGTATATTCATTCTGACACACGACTTATTCTAAATAACCAATTTATAACAAGCATCACGAAACTTACAAGGATACTGTAGGGATCAATTCTAAAAGAAGAGTTTAGCCAACATACCCGACCTTGAGATTTTTAAATTACTACGATGTTCCGGAGTACTTAGCCACTTCGATCTATTTATAAATATAGTAAAATTGAAAACAAATTAGGAAGGAGTTCATAGTTCCAGCTCACTTGAGCCTTTTATCAAACACTATGTGCGCATTAAGGTTTCAAGGTCCTCCTGTGGTGGATTCTTTTCACGACCCAAACTGATGGGCCGTGACGGGCATCCGATATGTTACTCAACCGAGTACCAATGTAATGTATCTTTCTTATTACATTATCATATAAACGTGACATACAGGCCTAATAGGCCAACATAATCATTTACAAAATCAAAACATAGGTCGACAATGCCGTACAATATTTCACGTATACGACATATGTCAACAAGCCTCTAAGAGTACATAAATGTCATAAAGGTCGGGATAGAGTCCCGCCATACCAAACAATACCCATCTAAATCATACTAACCAAACAAGCGACTCCGAAGCAAATGGAGCGCGCCAACATCTTCCGCTGAGATGATATCCTACTTGGAGGGCTCTCGACCTGTCTATCGGGACCTGCTGGCATGAAACGCAGCGTCCCAAGGCAAAAGAGACGTCAGTACGAATAATGTACCGAGTATGTAAGGCGCATAATGTACATAAGAGACATGGAAGAAATATAGAGTACATGACTCAACCTGTAAGTCTGAATAACTTTGTAAATCATAAATCACTTTTAGAAGCATGCATATGCATATGAATGTCATGTGGTGCATAGGTATATGTTTCATAACATCATCAGCCTCTGAGGGCATCCCATCATATCATATCGG
>MDKI01137678.1:0-10771 GCA_005239505.1 Nicotiana paniculata
TATATATATATATATAAAATATTTTATCAGCTCTTATTTTTGTGAGCGGCTAAAAATATACTCATAATCTCCTTTTATTATCGGATGATCATTTATTAGATTGAAAATAAAAATAAAAAAACGTAAAATAAAAAAATACTATCGGAAAATTTGTTATCCGACCACTATGATTTTCGTGTGAGTTAGTGAAACTTTTATGATTTTTATGTGTGAAAATAAAGTTATATGACTTTGATGAAAAAAGTCATAGTTATATGACCATTTGTGAAATTTACCCTCAAATCAAGTGTAGAAGAAGAGGCTCAACCACTAAGTAAAGCATACCTTTCTCGGCCTTTTGGCTAAGATCAAGTGTAGTATCTGTTCTTATCAGTTTAATATTTGATATGTGGGCCATCGGCTCACACGATATTAACTCAATTTTTTAAGGGGAAGGCTCGTCAAAGTTGCTTGCTACTTAGGCCTTCGTGCGTCGCCCTGGTCTTGCACTATTGCTTGGGCTTGGCACACCCCACCAAAACGAGTTTAAATATTTAATGTTCACGCTGGCCTAACTTTTAGTTTAGAAGGATGAATATGTAATGGAAGACTTTGGTATGTATATTGATGAGCTTCCTCCTCTTCCTGTTGTTATCACATGATATCATCACGAAGTATTTCTACACTAAAGGGCATTTCGAAGCAAAAAGTATTTCTATTTCTACACTAAAGGGCATCACGAAGTATTTCTACACTACTGATATTAATTGGCACATTTTGCGTTGTGTGCTTATTTTACTTCTCAAGTGCATACATAGTGATGTCTTGACCTCTGATTATGGTATTAATCCTTTTAACATCATTAATTGTTTCAATAAAATTGATGTTAATTATATTGGTTACATTTCCCCTCTTGGGAGCTTTCTACATGCTAGGATTTTGATGGAACCTCTTGGAGGATGAATTCTTGTTATGTTTTAATATAATTTAACCTTTGAATCTTTTTGTTCAATTACGTGCTTATTTCAGTTGATTGGATGGCCATCGATTAATTGTGCCTATTTATTATGTGTTGCTTGAGAAAGGATACATATTTAGGTAGTTGTTGAACAACGTCATTCCTAATGTACCTGAGAAATCAATACAGCGGGTTTAAAGGTAGGTTTAGAAATAACAAAGCCTTGACGTGGTTATAATGAGCGATTAGATAAAGTCAACTAGCGTAGTTCGAGAGAATATGTCTAGTAAATTGTAGTAGTTTCTCAAGAGAGAATTACGGCACCTAAAGTGCTCATGATCAGTAGAGAATACATATGCGAAATTGCAGGGAACATAACGGGAAGGATTCCGACAGTTGGGGAAATCATAACTCTAGACATCCTAAATTTAATCTCCAACCCTTAGTATCTTTAGTTGTTAATTTACTGCTTTAGTTTCTTAGTTATATATAAGAATCTTAATCTTTATAACTTAGAAATTTATTCGAGCTTGTATTTTTAGCGATATTGAACAATTATGGCGGAACCTTAGTTCTTTGTGGGATTCGAGTCCGAACTTTTAGACTGGATTATATTTACAGCTACCGCTTATCTTTTTCAGGACTAGAGTTGGGCGTGATCAAGAATCATACTCACACAATGCACTAAAATTCGAGCAATGCAGCTGCATAAGTTTTGAGTTTTAAGGTACCAATTATTGATCTATATATATATATATATATCCGCCTCTGGGCAGCACAAGTACATATTCATGTCGAGCTAATTGGAGGGTGGATTACAATACATAGTTTGGTCGAGAAAAACATATAATATCTTCTTTTTTTTGCAATTTTTTGCACCAAATAATAACTTTATACATACTTAAATAATAAATCATACATGCTTGAGGTTACTGATAATAGGCTAAATTCACGTAGTTTAGCGTATATTTATACTACAACTTAATGATGCTTCATTGTCTTAAGAATGTTAAATGATCTTAAAATGGCTCTAATTGTGGATTTTATGTTTCGCAGGAGCAAAGTGTGCTTATGAGGACCTAAGATGGTGCCTGGAGCAAATTGAAGGAGAAAGGCCCCTTGGAGTTTCTAGCGTGTGAAACGAAGGAAGAAAATCACTAAGGCAGACTACTAGTCCACTAGCGCAGTCATAGCGCGTCCACTAGCGCGGCCGCGCTAGTTCAGGTGTTTGAGGCATAATGAAGTCCCATTAGTGCGGCTTTTCTTAGCGCGCCCAGTAGCGCATTCGCGCTAGCCCAGCGATTAGAGGCAGTACACTTAGCCATAAGCGCGACCAGTAGCGCGGCCGCGCTAGTCCAGTTCGCACACGTTATTTTCAGGGGTAAAATTGGAAGTTTGGGACAATTCCACTTAACCTATATAAGGTTCAACTCGCCCAAAAGAGAGTAATTTCAAGGTTTAAAGTCTTGTTCAATGAAATAAAAAGCAAGAGGCAAGGAGGACAATTGGGCGTCAAATCTCATCTTTCTTCCTTGTGTTTTTACCATTATTGATGGATTATGCTATTGTTGTTTTTAGCACAATTATGAGTAGCTAACTTATTTAGTCTAAGGTTTTGGTGGAACCTGTTGAGGATGAATATCTTGTTATATTAATATAGTTTGATTGATTTTAATCTCTATTTGTTCAACTAAGTTCTTGTTGTAGTTGATTGAAGGGCCCACAATTCGCTGTGCCTATTTAGTGTGTATCTACTCGGAAGAGAGTGCATATTTAGGTAGTTGTTGAACAACACCCAAAGTATAGGAGAGATCCATAAACGAGGGTTTAAAGGCTGGATTAGGGATAACTATACCTTGGGTGCAATCTAAAGTGAGATATAATAAAAGATAGCTAGCATAACTCGGGAGAGTGCGTCTTGTAAATTGCCGTAATTACTCGAGAGAGATTTACGGTAACAAGAGTGCTCATGATTGATAGATATAATTAGGCCAAACTATATGTAATATACAAGAAGAGATTCCATCAACAGGGGAAACCATAACCTTAGATCTTTCTCGCATTTGTTTACAACCCAACAATAGTTATATTCTAGTTTAATTAATTTCATTCAGTTTTAGTTAGTAGCAACACCAACAATTGATATTCATAATCTTTGGGAAGTTGATTATGAAGAATCGAGTGAGTCTAACAATGATAATTGATAAGTTAATTCCCTATGGGACTCGACTCTGAGCAAAATACTCAGATTATATTTGCAACGTCCACTTAGTCTTTTTATAAGACATAGTTGGGCATTATCAAATTTTGGCACTGTTTTCGGGGAATTAACGGTGTTATCAATTACAGTTGGAAGAAATACAAAAATTCTTAGTGTAGTCAATTTTCTTCATTTTCATCCTTACATTGAAATTTTAACGTTTGCTAACGTGGGTGTACAGGTGCATGCCTAGAAACTCATCGAGAACTGGTGAAGTGTTTGAATCCTTATCAGACCCCGACAAAGTTTTCAAGGCCTTGAATCGGGCCAAACGAAAAAGCAAACAAAAACCATCAACAGAACAACTTGAACCAGACATGGCAGATCTGGTAAACAATAGGAACAACAATGGGGACGGCGTGGTAGACCCAATTGCGCAGGTAGTGGAACCTCTTGTGCCAGAGTCTCCTTTATATGACTGGGCACAACCCATGGCGGAGAATTTGGCTACTACGATAGTAGTCCCTTAGATACAGGCTGAGTCCTTTCAGATTACAAACAATATAATGCACTTGCTGCAGAACAAGGGACTATTTTCGGAGTCATACATTGAGGATACCCAACAACATTTGAAGAATTTCCTGTAGTTTGCAAAACTCAGAGGCAGTCAAACGTCACTCAGGAAGCAATAAAACTGTTGTTGTTTCCATTCTCAGTGACAGGAGTAGCGCAGACTTGGCTAAAATCGCTCCCTATTAATTCCATTACCACATAGGAGGAGTTAGTGAAGAAGTTCATGAACAAATTCCATCTACCCAACAAGACATCCCAACAAATTGATGAAATCTTGAGCTTCAGACAGAAGCCAACAGAAACATTGCAGGATACATGAGAACGATTTAAAGGAATGTTGGTTATCTGTCTGCACCATCGTATTCCAGAGCAGATGTTGGGGCCGTGTTTCTATATGGGCCTGGTGGATAGTGTAAAGACAAATGTAGATGCTTCAGCTGGTGGAGCATTCTTGAGTAAAACATGGAGAGAAAGCCAGATCCTGCTTGATAAAATTGCGAAGAATTCGGGATGGACAACCAGGAATGCACCCATTACTCCAGTAGTTAACTCAGTGGCCTTAGATCCGTCCAACACTCTTGCTGAAAATACGGCCACCTTGATGTGATGACGCAAAAGGTCATCCCATATAGTTCTAGCTAATTGTGTGTTCCGAGGTCGTGAAAACCTCCTTATATCTCACCTCTAATGCCGGATATGGATTTAGAATCTGGACTTTTGAAAATGAGTAGAGGGTTAGAAGTAGAGATATGCGACTTATTGGTGGTGATGTGAAGAGTATATAGCAGTTCTGATTGTTTCATCGGGATTATGTGGGTTGGGGTGACGTGGGATCACCCGCGGCTATGTGTTGGAAGTATACCATCAGTGATTGGATGAGTTCAAGGTGAATCTTTGCATGTTCGAGGACGAACGTTTGTTTAAGAGGTGGAGATTGTGATGACCCAAAAGGTCATCCCGTATATTTCTAGCTAATTCTATCTTCCGAGGTCGTGAAAACCTCCTTCTATCTAATACCGAATTGCGTGCGTAGCCCGGGCGTGTAGCCGGGAAGCGTTTATGTGAAAAGCTGATAAAAATGATAATTTTGTATTAGGAATTTGAATAAAGTTAACTTCGGTCAACGGTTTTGGTAAACAGACCCGGACCCGGACCTGGACCTGTGATTTGATGGTCCCGGAGGGTCCGTAGGAAAATATGGGACTTAAACGTATGCCCGGAATCGAATTCCAAGGTCCCAAGTCCGAGAAATAAATTTTTAAACAAATTGTCTTCTGAAAATAAAAGAGGTTTTTGAAAATGAAATTATATGTGAAACCTGTGGTATCGGGCCCGTATTATGGTTCCGGAGCCCGATATCGGTTCGACATAATATTTGTGCCATATCTGTGAAGTTTGGTAAGAAACGGACTTCATTAGATCTGATTCGGACCGTAAATGCAAAATTTAATGTTTAAAGAAGTTTTGAGGAATTTCATTGATTTTTTGTTTAATTCATCGTTTTAGTGTTGTTTTATGTGGTTTGAAACCTCGAGCGAGTCCGTGCTAGGTTATAAGACTTATTCGTGCATTTAGATGGGGTCCCAGGGGCCTCGGGTGTGTTTCGGATGGGTGTCGGGTCCATTTTCCTTATTTTTGAACAGCTGAAATTTTGCCTTCTAGTTTCCTTCTATGCAATCGCATAGGAGTAGTCGCGATCGCATAGTGTCTCTTTGGGGAAGCCCAGTTTTTCTTAATTGCGATCGCATATTCTACTTCGCGATCGCACTGCTTGTACACTTCACTCTACGCGATCGCATACACACGTTCGCGATCGCGGAAGTATATTTTCCTCTTCTTCACAATCACATCTTCACAATCGCGATCGCACAATGCTATTTTGCCAGTGACCATTTCTTCTTCTATGCGATCATAATAATAGGACAGCGATCACATTGAAAAAAAGGTACCTGGGCAATTTTTCCCTTTCCTCTTCGCGATCGCAAACCATATTCCGCGATCGCGATTCATTACACACCTGGGCATAATATAAGTTTACCAAAAATCGGGGTTTCACCATTTTTGACATATTTTTACTTCTAGGACTCGATTTTGGGCGATTCCTTGAGGGTTTTTCACACAAATCTAATGGGTAAGTGTTCTTACACTATAGTTAATTATATTTCATGAATAGGTTCTTGTGTTTATCATTTAATTTGTGTTTTGGGTTGAGGGAATTGTGGGTTTTGAAAGAAAACTTCTAAAACGTAAATTCCTGATTTGAAAGACCAAATGTTATCGAAATTGGATAAATTTAGTATGGGTGAACTCGTATCGGAATGGATAATCGGAATTTGTAAAATTTGTCAGGTTCCGAGGTGCGGGCCCGGAGGTCGGCTTTTGGGTCGATTTTTATAATTTTGTAAAGATTGAAACTTTATTATTCAGAATAGTTCCTTATACATTTATTGTGTATTTTGAAGTTGATTTAGTGGATTTGAGACGTCCGGAGGTCTTTTCGCCCAAAAAGTCCATTTTTGAGTACCGGGTTGTCGTCTTTGAGGTAAGTATCTTGCCTAACCTCGTGTGGGGGAACTACCCCTTAGGATTGAGTCTTCTTTGTTGTTGTATTCCGTGTACGCAAGGTGAAGAGTACGTACTCAGACTTATTTGCTAGTAGATTGGCCTTTAGGGATTTGTAGGTTCTTATGTTACCTGTGTATGAATTGAAATTGTTACATTTGAATCCTTGGTTATTAATCTCATCCTTTCCTGCTTAAATTAGAATTACTTGCTTTTGGAATCCTTCGTTGGCTATTTGATCTTAATTGACTTAACTGAATATTTTACTGCTCTTATCTTCATGCTATATTTGCTTCCTAAAACTGCCAAATTGACTATATTAGTGTTATCTAGTTTATTAGCCGTTTAGCCGTAGTTAGAACATCCGTTCGTTGGTGTCAAGCATGGCCGTGAGTCTTACATTATGATTTATATGATTTTTCTCCTTATGTGCTACTTGGGTCTAGTTGATAAACATTTATGTTGTTGATATTTTCCCTGTTGTTGCCTATTACTGGGCCTTTGTTTAAGCTGAGATTTATTCCGTGAACTTAACTATTTAGGCGAGATTGGCTATAGTTGTTTTCCCTTGCCGGGATGATGTTGTATTCATTGTTGACTCCCCTGCCGGGATGGTATGGTTTCTATTACTGTTCGTGATGTTAATGATATTGTTTGCATTGTTGACTCCCTTGCCAGGATTGTTGTGGTTTATGTTTCTTATTATTGATTTTCCTTGCCAAACTGTTGTTTACGTTATTTAACACGAGGGGACATTTCGTGCCATGTTTATGTTATTTAGCACGAGGGGACTTTCCGTACCATGTTTATGTTATTTAGCACGAGGGGACATTCCGTGCCATGTTTATGTTATTTAGCACGAGGGGACATTCCGTGCCATGTTTATGTTACTTTAGCACGAGGTGACATTCTGTGCCGTGTTTATGTTATTTTAGCACGAGGGGACACTCCGTGCCGTATTTATGCATTATTATTTTAATTATGATTACGAGATTTTATTGAAAAGTATTATTGAAAAGTGATGGTTTCGAAAGGACTATAGTTGAATGACTTTTACATTGAAGGGATATTTGGAAAGCATTCATTTTGCATAAAAAGATAATTGGAAGTCATTTATTTGGGAAAACATCGTTGGAAATTTCGTATTTTGAAAGAAGCTATGTTATGGTATTTCACTCTGTTAAATATACTTATATATATATTTAGAGAAAGTATGTTTTCAAAAGAGAGCCTCTATATTAAAATGAACATATTTGCAAAGTTTTTCATACAAACCGTTGTTTAAAGGCTCTCACCAGTTTTATGGACTTTAATTGCCAAGGCTCAGTGTGAACATACAGATGTAGAGTTGAGTTATTGGAGTTCTCTATTGCATTTCTTTTTCTTCCGGTTTGGGCTTGTTTTGCTGTCCATCCTTGTGTGTATTCTTATGCTGTTTCACGGTTAATTTCTGTAGTTTCCTTCCACATTATATCGTCATTGTTGTAAATTGTTCCGTAAATTCGTAGATAGATGTAGTGTTCTATTATTTCTATATTCATGTCAGTTATCTTGTTAGACCAGTGGTGTCTTGACTAGTCCTCGTCACTACTTCATCGGGGTTAGTCTTGATACTTACTGGGAACCATTGTTGTGTTCTCATACTACACTTATGTGCCTTTTTGTTGCACAGATCCAGGTATTGATTGTTAGTAGCGGTGCGGATGCTGGCGAGGAGACTCAAGGTAACCTATTGCTGCGAACTTCAGAGTCACCTTCTTGTTTTTATTCAACTATTGTAATTATTCCCAAGCAGTTGTATTTAGAAGTTATAGAAGATTCGTAGAGCTTATTACTTGTATTATCGGTTTTGGGAAAGTTTGTTCATTCAGTTGAGATTCTATATCGAGACTGTTAGTTTTTCTCTTATTATTGTTGTTATTTAGTAACTGTTAGGCTTACCTAGTCCCTAAGACTAGGTGCCATCACGATACCCAACGGAGGGAAATTTGGGTCGTGACACTTGATGACACAGATGAGCATACTCACTAAAAAGGTGGAGGAGTTAGGGCAAAAGCAGCAGGTACATATTGTGGATACAACCAATGCGGGCGTATGCACATCTTGCATTAGTCAACCACTTGGTAATAAGTGGAATGCTGATTGTGATCATCATCCTGAACAACATGAAGAAAAGTTTAGTTTATAAGGATGAGTTTATAACTATGACATAGAAATCTTTGGCATGTATAAGGTGAGCTCCTTCTTCCTGCTGTTGTGTAATGCACATAATGGAAGAGTAGTCCAACATTTGATGTTGTGGCCTTTGGCTTAGAAAAAAATGCTCCCTCTGTTTTAATTTATGTGAACTTGTTTGACTGTGTACGGAGTTTAAGAAAAAATGAAGACTTTTGAAATTTGTGGTTCTAAACAAGTCAAAAAGGAGCCCAGAGTATTTGTGTGGTTATAAAACCTTCTCATTAAGGGTAAAATTATAAGTTTAAGCAAAAATTTTACCAAATTTAGAAAGGGATCATTCTTTTTGGAACTGACCAAAAAGGAAATAGGTTCACATAAATTGGAACAGAGGGAGTAGTTTTTTCCTAGAAACACTTTTTTGAGAAACACTTTTGAAAAAAATATACTTAGAAGCACTTTCTAAAAGTTTGGCCAATTAATTATCCAAGCACAAACTGCTTAGCCAAACATGCTATTAATCCTTTAGCGTCACATAGTATTTTAACCGAACTAATGTTAATTGGTACGTTTCCCGTCTCAAAAGAGTTTCTACATACTACAGGAACACAGTAGTACGAATCAACAAAACGCTTGACATTTTGGGGGTGTTTAGTAGAAAGAAAAATGAAGTACGAGACTACACCTTAGCTACAAAAGTTCTCGCAGAAGTGACTACTCAAGTACATATATAGTTATGTCCCTTGCCTATGGCTATACTAGTGTCCCGTTAGTCCTTCAAAATCACGAAGTTTTTCCCGAAAAGTGATGTTAAGTTGTACATTTCCCAGACTACAGGAAGAGAGTTGTACGAATATAGAAAATCATCAAAATGCCTGATTTTTAGTTTCCACAATGTTTGTGCATTATGCAAACTCGCTATGATCCGACCACAGTACAATTTGGTGTCACTCAACAAGATGGATTGACATAAACAGTAGATATTTTCTTGTATGACACAAAGTTATTAAATGGCACTATAAAAAAAGGGGGAAAACCAACTGCCAAAACCGATTGATACTAGTCGGTAATTGGCAAAAACCGATCGATTCGTGGCGGTCCGTACGACCGATTTCATGCACCATTTGAGACTCGAATCATGGTTTGTACTGTGGCAGGATATTATTTTATCACTAGACCATCGATATATTTTATTTTAAGATTGTATTTTATTTTATTTATACTCTTTAATTGTAATTTTGCGCTTTAATAACCGACCGATATCGGTCGATTTTATTTAAAAATAAAATTACCGACTGAAATCGGTCAGTTTTTTAAAATGACCGGCCGAAATAACCAACCGATTTCGGCCATTTTTTAATATTAATTTTAATTTATTTTATAAATACCTAATTTTTGCTCTTTCTTCTTTTTCTCTTAGATTATATCATTTAGTATTATCGAGTGTGTATTTTTAGCTTTTATTTTTTAGAATTAGTTTATTTTAAATAGTTGATAAAGGGGATAAGGGATTGGGTTAGCTATTTTTAAAGACAAAATCGGCCCAATTTGGACCAAATCAGCGGCCCAGGACCCGGTCCAAGTTTGTGGTATGAGAGATGCCTCAAAACTACGACGTTTTGATAAGTGAAGTGAGATTAAATCTCATCCGTTCATATCACTTTGATCAAAGGGTTCTAATTCACTCTCCACTCGATGTATATAAGGTCTCAAGATCAGAAACTTGGCCCCCATTTTTCCTTATTCTCTTTTCTTCTTCCTCTCTCCTCACTCTTTCATCACTCTCTCGTCTCGCTGTTTCTCCGCTGCTCCCCATGGTGGGCTCTGCCGGCCGGAAATTTCCCACCAGCGGCGGACCAGCTCCAATCGACCCCATTTTTTCACCATCACCTTGTCTCCTCCTCCTCTTTCCATATCCAAACCCCAAATCCCTGAAATCCTCACCAAACTGCACAAATCTTGCCAAATCTGAAACCCTAGCCACCCCAATTTTACTCTTTTCTTTCTCGAATAAGTGACAAATACGGCCACCCAACCTCACAAAACCTATATAAACGTGCACTTCCCCTACACTTTCACACTAAAAAAATGTACCGCCGCTTGCCAGCCACCTCTGGCGGATACCCACTGTCCCGCGTCCATTGCCACACCATTGTCGCACCACTTTTCCTCTATTTTAGCCTATTCGCGACCCATGAACACTTGTTTCTTTGTATTATGACGCCGAACTCATTGAATTTAAAGTTTACCACATTGAAACAAGCATTTCAAGGTCGGACAACCGCTGCCCAAGGCCCCCGGCATCTTCTCGTTGATCTATTTGG
>ML313215.1:0-14291 GCA_005239505.1 Nicotiana paniculata
TGGAAGCCGAGCTAAATGGGTGCATAAACGTCAAAAATACGCTCAAGAGTCGAAAAGGAGTGAACCGGGACATAGCCGGGCGTTTTAGCCCAAAAGCCTGGCATAACCAGGCGTTAGCTGGGCGTTTCAGCCCAAACGCGAGCCATACCCAGGCGTTACTGGGGCGTTAGAGCCCAAACGCCTGGCCAACTCAGGCTTTAGCTGGGCGTTTGGGGCTTAACTCCTGGGGTCCCTGGTCCGCTAAATTCCAAGTTTTGAAGGTTTTAAGTGTTTCCCGGTTGGAATAGAAGTCTCCTACACGTTTAGGATTTACCCCAAACATATAGATAGACCAAAAAACACAACTTTGAGGGAGGATGCCATTTTTGGGAGAGAATATACACATAAGATCATTGAGGAAGCAAAGGATTATCAGTTTTCTTCATCTTATTCTAGTATTTTCCATTTATGCAAGACTTATGCAATTGTTTAATTCTAGCATGAGTGGCTAAACACCCATTGTTCTGGGGTTATGGTTTAGCCATGAATATTGTTATTTGACATTAACTTAACCTTGATTATAGTTCGCTCAATATATGGTTGTTTCTTCGATTCTACGTTCATTTGCTGAATTGTTTGGCTAGCAATTTGGTTCTATATACTATCTATGTTATGCTTGGGAAAGCCGTATATAGATTAGAGAAGAATTGAAGAGAGCGCGATCTTAACCCTTCAGGGGAGCGGATTTGTGGTTAGGATAGGAATATACCTAGTCACCGTGCTTAATTAAACATCGTAATGTTAATGCGTTCTAATAGATTAATTTCATAGGAATATAGGAGTTAATCTATTGAGAATAGGCGAGTAGTACTTTGGGAGAAGGCTACGAGAGCAATTATCGATTAATTAGCAACCAAGTGAATTATATGAAAGGGAGAGTTAATTAGAATGCAATACGAGTGGTGAATTGATCACAACCCTGGAATATTTGTCTCTATTGAATACACAACAATACTCTTGTTACTTGATAATTAGTTCATATAATCGTAGAATAAATTAGTTATATTCCTGAATTTTGTTTCATCTCGATTAAATATCAATTAGAGTGATTCAATAAGTAGTTACGCAAGTCCCTGTGGGTTTGACATTCGATTTAATATTATATTACTTGCTACGGCCATGTATACTTGCGTGTGCGATTTGGACCAACCGTAGTCACGATATAGCTCCTCCAAGATGAAAATATGTGAATCTCATGTACTTTTGTTGCTGACTTTCCATTGTGCTTAAGTGTATCTCTACTAACTACTATAGTTGTTGTATAAATTATATACATATATACTTAGTTCTTTGTAGAAAGCCACCTAATCTAATTGACTTAAGAGTCATTTGTGTGGTTTGTGGCTTGTTGCCACGTTTTTGGCTATCAAACCTATCAAAAATTTGATTAAACTTATCCATAAAATTCCTTAATTATTTAGGTAATTTTTCATTACCCAATAATTAATCAATTACCCACATAATTTAGAATGATCTCAAATTACTTAAAATACTACTCACTTTTAATACACTTTATACACCTTATTATTATGGTCATGGGGGTACCTTTATGATACTAGTCCATAAATACCGGGTATTTTAGCTCGGGCCATATTTTATCCTAAAATGTCAAACTTCGA
The DNA here is from genome assembly GCA_005239505.1 of Nicotiana paniculata. Lineage (NCBI taxonomy): Eukaryota > Viridiplantae > Streptophyta > Magnoliopsida > Solanales > Solanaceae > Nicotiana > Nicotiana paniculata. The sequence goes on from ML313215.1 coordinate 1,659, forward strand.
CGAAATTTATTTTCTTCGATTTGCTTACCCTTTCACCTTCATGAATTTACTTATCACTCATTTGAAATAGCATAATGCTTATAGTCTCAAAATAATCTCATTCCCTAACTTTCATCAATTTATTTATAGCGTATTTTCACGTACGAAAACATGAGGTGTAACAACTTTCGATGGCCCACTCACAATATGTCCAGGACTAGGGGAAACCGAGTACGTTTTGAGGGAAATCCATGAAGGTACTTGTGGAAATCTTCAGGCGCCGAATCATTGGTTCGAAAAGTAATCAGAGCAGGTTATTACTTGGTCGATATGGAAAAGGACGCTAAGGAGTTCGTACGAAAATATGATGAATGTCAAAGACATGCTCCGATGATTCATCAGCTCGGGGAGCTGCTGCATTCGATTTTGTCACCATGGACGTTCATGAAGTGGGGAATGGATATTGTTGGACCCCTCCCATAGGCACCCGGTAAGGCTCAATTTTGTATTATTTATGACTGACTATTTTTCTAAGTGGGTGGAAGCTCATGCATACGAAAAGTTCAGGGAGAAAGAAGTCATCAATTCATTTGGGACCACAACATATATCGGTTCGGAATTCCGGCTGAGATCGTATGCGACAATGGAAAACAATTCATCGACAGTAAAGTAAAATAGTTTCTCGAAGATCATAAGTTCAAAAGAATCCTGTCAACACCCACCACCCTAGTGTGATCGGACAAGCAGAATTGGCCGACAAAACCATACTCCAAAACCTCAAAAAGAGATTAACTGACGCCAAAGGATAGTGGAAGGAAATCCTGCCCGAAGTCTTATGGGCATACTGAACGACCTCGAAGTCCAGTACCGAGGCCTTCCCGTTCTTACTGGTCTACGGTGCCGAACTCTAATATTGGTCGAAGTCGGAGAGTCAAGTCTCAGGTTTCAATATGCAACTAAGGAATCAAACGACGAGGCTATGAACACGAGGCTACATCTATTGGATAGAAGGAGCGAAGCAACCCTTTTCCGGTTGGCCACCCAAAAGTAGAGGATCAAAAGATATTACAATCAAAGGGCCAACCTTCGACACTTTAATGTTGGGAACTTGTTACTAAGGAAGGTTACACTAAACATCCGAAACCCGAACGAAGGGAAGTTGGGGCCAAACTGGGAAGGCCCCTATCAAATTATCGAAATCACCAGAAAAGGATTGTACAAACTCAGAACAATGAATGATGAGCAACAACCAAACAACTGGAATATAGCTCACTTGAAGCGATACTACTTCTAAGGTACGACCCCATTCATTTCCTTTTATTTATTTACATTCCAAACTAACACTTGCAGACAATCATCAAATAACAGTATGATCCTTAGGTCTGAAAGCATGTGTAGCACTCTTTTTTCCTTGAACTGATTTTGTCCTAAATGGGTTTTCCGACAAGGTTTTTAATGAGGCAACTAAATCATGCTAACTTAGAACTGAAGGCTGGTTACAAACCGGTATCGAAGACACACAATAGTATTCGAGGCCACTCTTCGATCAGCCCCGAACACTGGGGGGAAATTACCCTCGGATAACAACTCTAGAAAGGAAGGAAATTTTATGATTCAAATGGTCTCGGCTTGATCGATAGGATTTATTGTAAGTGCCAAACGGTCAAATGAACTTTGCCCGCATTTTTTTCTTAAAGAAATTTCCTACATACGATCCCCTAAAGGTATCGAGACCAAGTACCACCTTATTCAGGTTCAAGCGATCACCCCCAATCATGGACTTCCGTCTAAAAACAAACTCAGACGGCTCGGATTATCGAAGCCCGGGGGCATAAGACCTTTTAGGTAGCACCCGAACCTTAAAGGCTGCGCCATCCCCATTCAGGGACTGTTATCTTGGGCAACCCCAAATAACTCGGGGTAACAAGCCCGCTGAGCAACACCCTAACTAAAAAGGCTACTACTATAAAAAAATGGCTCGGAGACGTCCGAGAAATGTAACAAAAAACAAGGCCTTCAAATTTCATAACCGGTTCTAAAGGCTACCCTCGACAAACTATAATATAAAGTACTTTGGGGAAAAGTTTTCGGTCATACCGGACCCCTACGATGCCTTAAAAAAAATAATGTCGAAGGAAAGGAGTGTTCGAACCCCCGAACATGACCTAACTAGTTCATGCTAAGGCATTTCGATCCTTGCAAACATAGCAAAGTAAAGCAAAACTTGGAAACTGCCGAAGGGAAAATAATGCCTTGTATTATAAACATAAAATATTTACAAAGGTTAAGTAGCCTTGAAAAAAAATACAAAGTACACAAAATCAAAAAGCAAAAAACTCCTACAAAGGCATCTAAATAGCCTAGTCTTCTCCGGATCTACCGGAACCCTCGAAGCCTTCTTTTTCTTCTTCCTCAAGGTAAGCTAATTTCTTGTCCTCGGCTTCGAGCCCCTTAGCAGCTTTGATCTCGGCCGATAGATCAAAACCCTGAGCATGAATCTCCTCGAGGGCCTCTCTTCATGATTGCCGCTTCTCATATTCAACAACATCTTCCAAGCGGTCCTTGGCCGCCTCGGCATCGGCCTTATATCGGGCCACTATCTTGTTAGCATCGGATTTAACCACCACGACCGCTGACTTGGACATTTCAAGCTCTTCAACCATAGTGTCTCGATCAGAGGCGGCCGAACTTTGCCGAGAATGGAACTCTTCGATCTTTTTGGCCTGCACCTCGGCCTTTTCCTTTGTCGCTCGAAGCTGGACCTCAGCCAAGGTTATCTGCACCCAAGCAACCTCTTTTTCCAAGGCCAGACAGTCCATTATGCTTCTCCATTCGTCAGTCTCAGACTTAAATGTATCCATCTCGATTCGAAGCTGGCCAACCTGATCGATCTTCTGTTGGACCTGCGGATTTCGATCATCAGTCACCATACCTAGTTTATAGTCACTAACCTCAAAAACTTTTACCTGCTTGACCATGTCTGCATGCTCCTTCCAGCAACCTCCAGCTTAGCTCGAAGGCTCTTAGCCTCCCCTTCAAACTGCTCGCTAAGAATTTTATAAGCATATCTTTTCTCAGTTAGCTATTTAGCTTCGGCCACGAGGAGCCTAGATCTTCTCGATATCGGAGGAAGGTCTCATGGTGAAGCATCGACGTATGCGAATAGAAGGAAAAATATTAAGATCACTAAGTAACCAAAGCTGGAAAATGAAAAGGTTTGGTAACACCTTACCCGATTCAATGCATGTTGTGCTTCATTGAACAAGCATGTAGATTACACCTAGTTCATCTTCACCTGGTCTTCTTCAGTCACCAGGCACCGGAGGTAAATAGCTAGCCCAATAGGCGCAGAAAGGACCCGAGCTTCCTCAGAAATAGATATAATGACCGACCGCTTCCGACCAGGATCGACACTCGGGGCAGGGAATCAGTTGACCAATCCCGGGATCGAACTAGACCAACCTGTCCCCGAGGACGAACTTCTTCTTGGTACTTCTAAATCACCCAACCCGGTGACATCCTCCTTGGCAATAGAGTCCACGCCATCAAAAAAGCTTGGGAGGAGATCGTTCGTTCCTTGGACACCCTCTTTTGGATGCTCCTTTGACGCTTGAGCTTCACCGAACATTGAGTCCGTGAACGAAGGCACCCCCAAAGTCATTGACACCGAGTGGAGAAGAACCATCATCTTGAGGGTTCTCAGCCCTCGCTGTTGCATCGGCCTCTTGAGTTAGGGAGGGATTGGCCTCTGCCGTCTCCCCTTCGGTTGATGCCCGTTCTTCAGGAACCGATGGTTCCCAGGCCACAAAAATTTCATCCTCTTCAGACTCGTCCATGAGCCGGTGGTGTCACGACCCAAAATCCTAACTCTGGTCGTGATGGCGCCCAACACCGGGGTCAGGCAAGCCAACAATTTATTTACTAGTGAAATTTCCTTATTTGATAAAACATCCCCACACTTACCAATTTTTAAGCTTAAAATGTTTAAGTGGAAGCGGATAAATTAGCCAACTTAAATAAATGTAGCCACAAGGATCATGAACCAATATATACAATTCCAAAAATATAAAGTCTACTGTGTGTGTGCCAGGAACTAGTGTCACAAGTCTGCAGGGGAACTAGTAGAATATACAAAAGATGAAATAAATTGTTCTACTGTCTGAAAGAAGTAGACAGAAATAAACAAAAGATAACTCCATAGTCTGCTGAGAATCGCCATGGGAAAAAACTCAGCGTGAAGTCAGGTCCAGAATATACTCTCAAGGTCAAGGTCTGGTCTGGTAACCAGATGCACCAGCCTCAAAACCTGTACAATTAAGTACATAAGTGTAGCATGAGTACATAAATAGATATGTACCCAGTGAGTATCCTGCCTAACCTCGAAGAAGTAGTGATGAGAGGTCGACGTGATACTTACTAGGGTCAGACAATATGAAATGAATACAGGCTAATCAGTAATAAGGAAATGAGCATCAGATAACATTCTCTAGTACCCTCACGCCATCCCTTTCCATGGCATACAAGCTTCGTAACCTTCTTTCTTTCATAATATCAACAATTACAATTGCAGGGCTTCTCATAAAATTACCAAACATATAACAGGCTATGAACGTACGGCTGTTACGACGTGAAAAGTAAATGTGCACTGCCGAGGGTCAAACGGCCCGAACCATAGATGCATCTATCTGCCCTGCTCGCAAATCGAACATGCGACACTGTTAATATAATATTAAGACTACCCCACTTGCGAATCATTCATGCGACTCAGGTTAATATAATACTAGAACTACCCCGCTCACGAATCATTCGTGCGACTCTTCCCATATAAGTACATGATTAGCAGAAGATTCTAGATAATTTAGCAGGGAACATACTAACATGATGAGAATTTAATAATTTCAACTTCAAAGCATAACTTCTTAGGCCTTCACATGTGAGATTCGAGGATATTAGACTACTTAGACCATATTCAAGATCACAAATATACACATAAAGCATGCTTGTGAGTCCTAAATTACCCAACAAGGCATAATAGTAGCTACACACGGGATCTCGTCACTTCGTGCGTGCGTAGCCCCCGCAAATAAGGACAAACAACCATTTATAATCACCTATGGGGACAATTCCCTCTTAAAAGGTTAGAAAGGAGACTCACCTTGTGTCGAACCTACTCTCCGGGTCAAGAACGCGCCCGAAACTCCAAACTCGTCACCCAAGGACTCGAAACTAGCCAAATGTTACATAAATAAATCGATTTATGATCAAAAGTATGGAATTCCCCTATTTAATTAACCAATTTAGCCTACTTTGCAATATCTCAAAATACACCCCCGGGCCTACGTGCTCGGATTCTAGAAATTTTCGAAGGAAACACTTACTCATAACCTAAGGATCATTAATATATAGTTTTTGTATGATTCCATGGCAAATTTCTTGGTAATTCTCCCNCTGGAAATTTTCGAAGGAAACACTTATCCATAACCTAAAGATCATTATTATATAGTTTTTGTATGATTCCATGGCAAATTTCTTGGTAATTCTCCCATTTTTCATAAAACCTAGGTTTTTACTCTAACCCATGATTTTTCACTAATTAGTGTGTTAATCTACGTAAAAATTGAAGTATTCAACTTAAATTATAATAGGAATCACTTACCTCTCAGTTGCTAGGTGAAATCTACTCTTTGAAAGCTCCCCAAATCGCCACAAGTGAAGAAAAATGGCTAAAATGGGACTAAGTCCCGTTTAAAACTAACACTGCTCAGCTGCCCCTTGAGTGCGATCGCAGCTGGGGCAGTGCAATCGCAGAAGTCAACGGCCAGGACCCCCTGAAAGTCTACTGTGCGATCGCGGAGAGCAATTGGGCCAGCCCTGTGCGATTGCAGGGGCAGGGGTGCGAACGCGGAGAACAAAACTGGGCCAGACCACAAATCACCCCTGTGCGAACGCATACAGGCCCATGCGATCACACAGGGAATTTCCCCACACCCTGCCAACTCCTTCTATGTGATCGCATTAATGCACCCGCGATCGCACTGAAGGAAACCAGTCAGTGAAAATCTGGTGTTTTGAATTTAACTCCGAGGGGACCGAAACTCACCCGAGCCCCTCGGGACCCCGTCCAAAGACACTAGCAGGTCTGTATTCATGATACAGACTCGCTCAAATTTTCGGAAACCTGAAAAACAACAACGAAACTAAGAATTCGACCCCAAAATAAAATTGAATCAAACTTTGAACTTAAAGCTCTAGAATTCGCTTTCAATGCGCCGAACCGACCTATACTACTCGGAATGACACCAAATTTTGCAAGCAAGTCATAAATGACATAATGGAACTATTCTCGGTCTCAAAATTCCGTTCGGACATCGATACACAAAAACACGTTCCAAGCCAAATTTCAAACTTAAGGAAACTCTAATTTCGATATTGGGCGCCGAAACACCCCCGGGTCATCCAAAACCCATTCTGAACATATGCCCAAGTCCGAAATTATTATACGAAGCTACCTGAACCGTTGAAACTCGTTCCGAGGTCGTTTACTCAAAATGTTGACCAAAGTCAAACTTGGCCTTAAAGGCCAACCTTATCACTCTAAGCACTTCCGAATTCCGAACCAACCGTCCTCGCAAGTCATAAATCATAATAAGCCGCTTCGAGAAATCTCATTTGAGGGGAATGGGGTCCTGATATGCAAAACGACCGGTAAGATCGTTACATTCTCCACCTCTTAAACAAATGTTCGTCCTCGAACGGGTCTAGAATCATACCTGAAGTGCTGAATACATGTGGATATCTCTGCATGTCCTCCTCGGACTCCCATGTCGCCTCCTCGACTGGTTGGCCCCTCCACTGGACCTTTACGGCAGAAACTCTCTTGGATCTCAACTGGCGATCCTGCCTGTCAATAATAGCAACTGACTCCTCCTCGTAGCCCAACTTCTCATCCAACTGAATAGTGCTGAAATCAACCACGTGAGAGAAATCAGCATGGTACCTCCGGAGCATGGATACATGAAAGACCGGATGAACTCCTGATAAACTAGGAGTTAAAGCAAGCTCATAAGAAACTCCTCCAACTCGCCTCAATACTTCGAAAGGACCTATAAACCTCGGGCTCAGCTTGCCTTTCTTCCCGAACCTCATAATACCCTTCATCGGCGAGACTTTCAACAGAACCTTATCTCCCTCCATAAATGATACATCACGTGCCTTCTGATCCGCGTAACTCTTTTGTCTGGACTGTGCCGTGTAGAGCCTCTCCTGAATCAAATTCACTTTCTCCAAAGCATCTCTCACCAGGTCAGTGCCTTATAACTTAGCTTCACCAGGCTCAAACCACCCGATAAGAGAATGACATCGCCGACCATAAAAAGCCTCAAATGGAGCCATCTCGATGCTGGACTGAACTGTTATTATAAGCAAACTCGGCCAAAGGCAAGAACTGGTCCCACTGACCTCCAAAGTCAATCACACATGCCCTGAGCATGTCCTCCAATATCTGAATTGTCCGCTCCAACTGACCATCAGTCTGAGGGTGAAATGCTGTATTGAGATCTATCTGGGTGCCCATCTCACTATGCAATGCTCTACAGAAATGCGAGGTGAACTGAGGACCTCGATCTAATATAATGGACACCGGCACACCGTGCAACCGTCCAACCTCCCAAAGTATAAGTAGTAGCCACTGGAATGAAATGCGCCGATTTGGTCAATCTATCCACAATGACCCAAACTGCGTCAACCTTCCGCAAATTCCGAGGCAACCCAACCACGAAGTCCATAGTGATGCGCTCTCACTTCCAGTCAGGAATGGGCATCTACTGAAGTAGGCCTCCTGGCCTCTGGTGCTCACACTTAACCTGCTGACAATTAAGACACCTAGCCACATACCTCACAATGTCCTTCTTCATCCGCCTCCACCAGTAATGCTGCTTCAAATCACGATACATATTTGTAGCACCAGGATGAACAGAATACCGAGAACTGTGTGCCTCCTCTAGAATCCTCTCTCTCAGGACATCGACATTAGGAACACATAAACGGCCCTGAAGTCTCAGAACACCATCCTCTCCAATAGTAACCTCCTTGGAACCACCCTGAACCACTGTCTCCCGAAGCTCTGCCAAACACGGATCATCAAACCACCGAGCCTTAATTTCACCCAATAACGATGACTGAGCAACCGTATGTGCTAGAACTCGATGAGGCTCTGAAAGGTCTAATATCACCAGGCGATTAGCCAAGGACTGAATGTCCAAGGCTAGAGGTCTCTTCTCTGCTGCAACATAAGCCAAGCTACCCATACTTTCTGCCTTCCTGATCAAAGCATCTGCTATCGCCTTGCCCGGATGATAGAGAATGGTGATGTCATAATCCTTCAGCAACTCAAGCCACCTGCGCTGCCTCAAATTAAGATCCATCTATTTGAACAAGTGGTGTAAGCTGCGGTGATCTGTATAAACCTCACAGGACACCCCATACAAATAGTGCCTCCAAATCTTAAGAGCATGAACAATCGCCGCCAACTCCAAACTGTGCACAGGATAATTCTTCTCATGAACCTTCAGCTGACGCGAAGCATAAGCAATAACTCTCCCTTCATGCATCAACACACACCCCAAGCCAACGCGCGAAGCGTCGCAATACACTGTATACATCCCAGAATCGGAAGGCAAGACCAGAACTGGTGCTGAGGTCAATGCTGTGTTGAGATCCTGAAAGCTCGCCTCACCCTCGTCGGACCATCGGAACGGGGCATTCTTCTGAGTCAATCTAGTCAATGGAGTCGCAATAGAAGAGAACCCCTCCACAAATTGGCGATAATAGCCTGCTAGGCCCAAAAAGCTCCTAATCTCCGTAGCTAAAGTAGGACGCGACCAACTCTGAACCGCCTCAATCTTCTGAGAATCAATCTTGATACCCTCTCCGGATACCACATGCCCCAGAATGCCACGAAATCCAACCAAACCTCACACTTGGAGAACTTAGCATATAGCTTCAGTTCTTGCAAAGTCTGGAGCACAACTCTCAAATGCTGCTCATGCTCCCCCAGGCTACGTGAGTAAATCAAAATGTCATCAATGAAGACAATGACAAAGGAATCAATATACGACCTGAATACCCTGTTCATCAAGTCCATAAATGCTGCTGGGGCATTAGTCAATCCAAAGGACATCACCAGGAACTCATAATGGCCATATCTCGTACGAAAAGCAGTCTTCGAAACATCTAAGGCCCGAATCTTCAACTGATGATATCCCGATCTCAAATCAATCTTAGAAAACACCCGAGCACCATGCAACTGGTCAAACAAATCATCAATGTGCGGCAAAGGATACTTGTTTTTAATGGTGACCTTGTTCAACTGGCGGTAATCAATACACATCCGCATGGACCCATCCTTCTTCTTCACGAATAGAACTGGAGCACCCTACAACGATACACTCGGTCTGATGAACCCTTAGCCAATAACTCCTTAAGCTGCTCATTCAACTCCTTCAACTCTTTCGGAGCCATACGATACAGAGGAATAGATATAGGTTGGGTGCCTGGAGCTAAATCAATGCAGAAATCAATATCACGATCCAGAGGCATGCCTGGAAGGTCTAAAGGAAATACATCAGCAAACTCTCGAACCACTGGCACTAAATCAATCGTCGGAGACTCGTCGGTGGTGTCCCGCACATAAGCAAGGTAGGCCAGACAACCCTTCTCGACCATATGTCAAGCCTTCAGGAATGAAACAACCCGGTTGGCTGCACAAACTGAGGAACCTACCCACTCTAGCCTAGGAAACTCGGGCATGGCTGAAGTAACTGTATTGGCATGGCAATCTAGCACGACATGATAAGGAGATAGCCATATCCATGCCTAAAATAACCTCAAAAGCAACCATGTCTAGCAATAGAAGGTCCGCTCTGGTCTCGAACCCACAAAATCAAATCATACAGGACCGATAAATCCGGTCTACTACCACAGAATCGCCCACGGGAGTGGACACATAAATAAGAGTACCCAAGGACTCGCGAGGAACATTCAGAAAACAAGCAAATAAGGCTGACACATATGAATACGTGGATCTAGGATAAAATAACATTGATGCCTCTCTACCACATACTGAAATAATACCTGTGATCACGGCTTCTGAGGCCACTGCATCTGATCTGGACGGAATAACATAGAATCTAGCTGGAGAACCAGAAGACTGAGCTCCGCTAGAGTGAACAAGAGCTGACTGACCTCCCCTTGATTGGCCTCCACCTCTAGGACGACCCCTGCCGACCTGTCCTCCACCCCTGGGTGGCCTGACTGCTGGTGCTGGACTCATAGGCTGATAATCCTACTGCACTGCTTTGCCCCGAAACCTGGGACAAGTCCTCCTGAAATAGCCGGAATCCCCGTACTTATAACATCTCCCCGGAGGCATGGCCTGCTGCCCTGAAGAAGAACCCTGGATAACTGGGGGACGGTGAGAACCTTCTGGCATAGCACTGAAGTAAGGTCTCACTGGAGCACCACGAGGAGGTAGTGGTGGGGGTGCTGAATATGGGGCCCTGCTGGGATGACCCCTACCAAATTGACCTCTTCCCCTAGCTGGGGCGCCTCTAAAATACCTGGAATATCAGGCTCTCTTATTCTGCGGTGCCTGCTCCCTGATCCTCGACCGATAACCCTCGATCCTACGAGCAATCTCCACTGCCAGCTGATAATGAGTCCCCATCTCCACCTCTCGGTCCATGTTGGCCTTTATGCCTGGATGCAACCCGAATACAAATCTCCGCACTCTCTCAGCATCGGTAGATAGTATCATAAGTGCATGGAGAGACAACTCTGAAAATCTAGCCTCATAATCTGTCACTGACATCTGTCCCTGCTCCAGCTACTCAAACTGGTACCGCAGCTCTTCCCTCTCAGAGGGTGGGATATATCTGTCTAGAAACATCTGAGTGAACTGCTCCCAAGTGATAGGAGGAGAATCTGCTGGCCTGCTGAGAATATAGGACTGCCACCATCTGCGAGCTCTGCCCTCTAACTGGAAGGTAGTGAAGTCCACTCCATGGGATTCTAATATCCTCATATTGTGCAGCCTGTCCCTGCACCTGTCAACAAAATCCTGGGCATCCTCGCCCCGCTCACCCCCGAAGACTGGAGGGTACAATCGAGTTCATCTATCCAATAACTTCTGCAGATTTCCGTCCGCAACTGGTCTGGTCTTAGGTGCTGCTGCTACAGGCTGAACTCCACCCACGGGCAGTGTACCCGGGGTATGATGTAATGTTGCTGCCTGACCTACATCCTAGGCGGCAGGAGTCTGGGCCCTCCCTCCCACCTAGGATGTGGCAGGATCTGCTGGAAATAAACCAGCCTGGGACATAGTGTCCATAAATCTCATCATACGGCCCATGATCTCCTGGAAGCCCTGCGCCGTCATAAACTCCACTGGAGCAGGATCTGCTGGGGGAACCTCACCCTTCTTCTCTATAGAAGGATCCTCTGGTGGTGGTGCAACTAGAATAGCTCTGGGATTCCCTCGTCCCCTACCTTGGGCCGGTTTTCTCCCCCGGCCTCTGCCACGGCCTCAGACAACGGGGGTAGAGGCCCCTCCCGGGTATGGAACATCTGATATACGCGTCCTCACCATCTGCGAGAGAATAGAAGAATGAGATTTAGTAAACCATAAACTGCACGATAGAACATGAATAAAGAGAGGTTTCCTAACACCCTATAGCCTCCCGAAGATAAATACAAACGTCTCCGTATCGATCCGCAAGACTCTATTAGGTTTGCTCGTGACTTGTGAGACCTAGGTGAACCTAGAGCTCTGATACCATGTTGTCAGGACCCAAAATCCTAACTCTGGTCGTGATGGCGCCCAACACCGGGTTCAGGCAAGCCAACAATTTATTTACTTATTTGATAAAACATCCCCACACTTACCAAATTTTAAGCTTAAAACGTTTAAGTGGAAACGGATAAATTAGGGAACTTAAATAAATGTAGCCACAAGTATCATGAACCAATATATACAGTTCCAAAAATATAAAGTCTACTATGTGTGTGCCAGGAACTAGTGTGACAAATCTACAGGCGAACTAGTAGAATATACAAAAGATGAAATAAACTGTTCTACTGTCTGAAAGAAGTAGACAAAAATAAACAAAAGATAACTCCATAGTGCTGCTAAGAATCGCCATGGGAAAAAACTCAGCGTGAAGTCAGGTCCAGAATATACTCTCAAGGTCAAGGTCTGGTAACCAGATGCACCAGCCTCAAAACCTGTACAATTAAGTACAGAAGTGTAGCATGAGTACATAAATAGATATGTACCCAGTGAGTATCCCGCCTAACCTCGAAGAAGTAGTGATGAGAGGTCGACGTGATACTTACTAGGGTCAGACAATATGAAATGAATACAGGCTAATCAGTAATAAGGAAATGAGCATCAGATAACATTCTCTAGTACCCTCACGCCATCCCTTTCCATGGCATACAAGCTTCGTAACCTTCTTTCTTTCATAATATCAACAATTAAAATTGCAGGGCTTCTCATAAAATTACCAAACATATAACAGGCTATGAACGTACGGCTGTTGATGTGTGGCTAGAATTCATGATTTTTAGCATTATATACCGTGCATTTTAGGTGTTTTA
>MDKI01016451.1:0-14722 GCA_005239505.1 Nicotiana paniculata
GTTGATGTTCGTGATTTTGATGAAAGGTTCTCAAATCTACAAGGACTTGTTGATCTTTCTGAAGCACTAGTTAAGACAAAGAAGCATTTGAATTATCCATTTGTGTTTCGCCTTGTGAAATTTTCTTTGCTTCTACCAGTTGCCACTGCTACAGTTGAAAGAACTTTCTCGGCGATGAAGTTGATCAAGAGTGAATTGCGAAACCGAATGAATGACGAATTCATGAGCGGTTGTTTGGTACCTTATGTAGAAAGAAAAATATTTAACACCATTTCTGATGAGACTATTATAAATACGTTTCAAGAAATGAAAACTCGTAGAGGACAGTTGTAATAATATATTTTATTAATATATAGTTTTTGTTGACTTCTTTGTATATTTTTTTATTTGCATTTTGAACCCGCTTGACAAATATCCTGGGTCCTCCACTGGCCGTCAAATAAATCAAGCTTGCACGTGAAGGAACTTATGGAAGATATAAATAAATAATTAAAGTAAATGATAATGTACTCTCTTTAACATCTTGAACTTTTAAATTAGATGGTCACGATACGTACGTACCTAAAGGTGTGATATTGGTCACCATAGACCTTTTTCGCGAATTCGACAACCATTTCTGGTGACTGAAGCAGCTGTAACACTTCAGCCCAAGGCAAATTTTGCCCATACTCAGGATTTGAGGCATAATAACCCAATGGCAAATTTGATGTTTTGCCACCTTTGAGTTTTTGTTCCATAGGAAAATCAAAAAGCTCGTGCAAACGAGTGGTATAATTCTCAACAATTTCATTAGGCACCCCATGATTCACAAGCTTAAAGAATCCCCATTTTTCACTTGCTTTCACCATAACTTGACATATATTTTCGTAAAATTCCTGATTTTCCCAAATACCATTATTAAGACTAATCACTGGAATATCGTCGTTTACGTCTCCGAAATCGTCATGCTTTAATGTAGGCCATTCTTCCTCGGACCAAATGAAGTTTTTGACTTGCATTTTGTTGTTTCCATTCATTGAAAGTGTCTCAACACTCTCTTCTTCAATTCCAGGTGACATGGGGCTATAGAGAATATTTATGACTTAACGTGTTTTTTGTCTCTGTTTAATACGTTCTCTTTTGGTCCAACTACTTATATAGAGAGAGAGAGAAAATTCGAGGTGTCTTTTTCGGGCTAGAGATAATATAAAGATTTAGAAAAAGAAAAAAAGGAATCTTGCATTGTTGAGAACTTTGTTATCTTGTGCAGAACCCTATTTTACGTGCCCTTGTAGCCACCAATGTACCGAACAAAACATCTCTAGGATTCTTCGTTACTAAGACATCTTCTAAATGACAAATTTTTTTTCTGTGGAAAACGTTCATTAATCAAAGACACGTGTAAATGTCATGTTTAAACAAACAAAAGCTCTACGAATCTCAAAAAACATCTCAAAAAAAAAAATGAGCATATCAATGATCTAGAAACTCTAATAGAAATAAAAATGAGCATAACATACTGATGAACATTGGGTATAATCAGTTCAGGTATAGTTAAATAGATGTATGCTACCATCAAGTGTTATAATGGGATAAATAAGCGTTCTATCTTTAATTAAAGTCTCAGGTTTGTGTCTTGAAAATGAAAAAAAATATAAATAGGAAGTGTTTCCCTTTTTATGGGCCTTACGTGGCGCAGAACCAAATTAATCAGACCCCAATATGAATGTAAAAATTGCACGGGGCGTCCTATTTGGTCGTCCCTCATTTAATATATGCCCATATTTTTAAAATTATTTAATCTATACCTTAATTTTTACAACTTCAGATGCCTCATCTTCTTCATGCAACATGTGTCCTCCTTTCTTTTCGTCTTCTTCTTCTTTTCTTTCTCAAACACATGAAACTCTGTGTAAGTATTATTGATTGAATATGAAAGACACAATGATTTAGCACTAGGGTATGAGTTCTACGTTAAGTACATTGTATTATGCTGAATATAACAACACGGGTCCAAGATCAAATACCAGTAACAAGGTTACATGGACGGTTATCATGGTGAGATTAACTTCTTGGATGCATCTTATTTCGTTGTCTTCAATTTCATAGTGGAAAATTATTGACTGCCTCGGACTGGAGTCTCTTACACCGGTGGTTTTTATATTTATAAGCAATAATTTTTTCTTAATCTTTTATCTAGTTTGGTTCTTCTTTAGCTAATTCCAAGCCTGAAGTTCTTCAGGGGGTCTGACTAATTTGTCTGAAGTTTGCACTATAAACTGAAAAAATTTCGATTGCCTAATCAGGCCAAAACTTCAGGCGAAAATATCTAAAATTTTACTTTGATAAGGTCACACTTCAGACAAAAAATTCTGAAGTTCAAATTTCAGACATAATTATTTGCTACTTCAGACCGGTATGTCTGAATTATCTGAAAAGTGGGTAAACTTGTAATTTTTTGTGCAAAGCAAATATAAGTTCAATAGTTATCCCAAAATTGGGTATAGATGCAAATGCACCAATATGAATATCGGATACCTCCCTTTCTGTTGCCTTTCTGAATGGAATTAACTTTTGCCAATCACAAAAACAAAAACAAACATAAAATAGAGCAAAGAATACTGATGCACATTGGGTATACTTTGTTCATATTTTAGCTTGCTGTTCTTTCCAGTAACAGATTAGCCTTAGTTTTGTGCCTCTTTCCTTGTCGTTCTCTATCTTTTTTCTTTGTTACTTCCTTGAATCTCATTACTCACTGGCAACACTTCAGATACAATCCAGACTTCTTAAATAGAAATTGGTTTTGAGCTCCTTTAACATTCTTTCCCTATATAGCACGGAGGGGAGAATTTTTCAGTGAACTCATAGAAAAGAGATGAGCAGGTTAATAGTACAACGGTTTTCACAAAACATGGTAAGAGTTTACAGCGGTGCAATGCCAACGTATGAAGGTGAAGATGGCGCTATATTTAAGAAAAATGAAAGCATGAGCTGGGGTGCTCGGGGACCAGGGGCGGGGGGTGACAGTCTTAATGCAAGATAAGTTTGTCACTAGAGATTAACAGCATTATGGTGGAGCGCAGAGCAAAAAGATGGAGGGCAGATAATGTTACAGAATAGTACATGAACCAGGTTTTAACTCAGCTAGCCTAGTAATATCTACTAAAGACACAAGCGCAGACATGCTGAAGAATCTACAATCATATTTGCTCAACAAATGAAGAGAGCAGAATAAGTAGCTTAAGGTAGCCTAGAACAAAATTTTGCAGGACGTCATCTACATAGGAATATCAGGGTCCAAACGTCTTTGAATAGCAGCTGCAGCCTATCGGGACATCAGAAAATACGATCAACGACTGGAAAAAGAGTAGTGTATGATCAATTAGAGTCTCATGAAATGGTAGGCTTATTCTCACCTCAAAGTTGCCAAGCTTGTATTGATAAGCCATCTCTTCTTTTAATTGAGCTTGTTCTTTCATTGCTTGTGCCTTGAGAGATTCAAATTTACAAAAGAAAAAAAAGGAATTTTCATATCACGAACTTCCACTTGTTGTATGGAAAGGGACAAAGTTAGCAGAAAATATACCATTCCACTCTGCATCTCCCGCTTCAATGCTTCCACCTGTTCTTCCTTGTGCTTTTCACGTTCTCGCAGCAATTCTTGCCTACAGAAGCATAATAGTAGGTAACAATTCAAGAACTAAGCCTATGCAATCGCGTGCAAAGATGAAAACTTCCTTCATTTTTTCTCTTTCAATGACAAAAGCTATGCTCTATAACTTATCTTCAGTAAACAGTACTCTAGTATGTTTAACTATATGCTACTTGCTAACCTGGGATCCTATGGCTTCCAGAATGCTAGAATAAAACCGCCATCTTTTGGAATTATAACGTGGTCCCACTTCTGATAGATTAATCAATCGTAATGGTGCAAAGCTATAACCTATATCACTATAAAGGATAGTGATTCTGTTCAAAGAGTTTCAAAGAGCAAGACCACATTAGAACAATGGAAGATTTCCTGGTGGTTCCCAACTGACTTCATAGTTTTGTTTTCTTTTCTTTTTTATATCTGTTGTTCCATTTTCAAAACTCGGTGAATAATGCTCACAATCCTCTTTCCTTCACTTAAATACCAGACTTGGTTCCCTTTATGATTCAAATTCGTGGCGTGCCCCTAACTGACTTCATACTAGTCAACCAAAAAATTGATCGTTTTTAATGAAATGCGACAGATTCTGGCCAGTAAGTAGCATGAATTGGAATCACGAAAGTTGGTTCCAGATGATTCGACGAAGCAGAACTTCCAACATCAGCAAATAAATGCCAACTTACAAAAGAGAGCAAAGAAAATAAAGAAAAATAAATAGACTGACAATAGAAAAACAGCAGTTCATGACAATGAATGTTAAGCAGCACATAACTAACTTACCTGCGCTGTTCTTCATCATCGAAGACAGTACGTTCAGTATCCACGACCTTCTTGATACCTCTTTTGGTTTCCTTTTCCATTTTACGTCTATAATAGGCATCAAGGTTATAATATCTGCAACCATGAAGAATAACAAAAGTACTGTTAGATGATTAAAAGCATAGCAATTGCTAACACACTCGAATATAAAGCATTTGTACACCTGTCTCTGTATGTGTGTGTATATGTACAAACACACAACTTCCCGGAAGGAACTAAAGCTTCACACCCAAACATCCAAACTCAATATACGATATCCATAGTCAATATAGAACAGAAGCCCCCACACCTAACCCAACAAAAGCAAAAAGAAAAAGATATTGGATTGAAATAGTGCAGTAGCCTTACTTTTTAGAAGGGAAGGTTGCGGTGTTATGATCCTCCATGAATCTGCACAATAGCTAACTGTCAAAAAGTGGAAGTTCCTCGCATATATTGCTTAAAAAGAGGTATAGAAAAGGGAGGATCAAGTGCTAATAATAACTAAAGTTTCCCTTCTCAATTTACTTACAACAACAACAACAACTACCCAGTAAAGTCCCACAAAGTGGGGTCTGGGGAGGGTAGTCTGTACGCAGGCCTTATCCCTACCCCGATAGGGACAGAGAGACTGTTTCCAATAGACCCTCGGCTCAGGGAAACAAAATAAACACAAAAAGACAAATCCTTAGTAACTCCAACAGAAATCATGAAAATAATGGCAGCGCATAAAAACCATAAGATAAATGACATGCAATAACAATAGCAGCATAGACCTCAAGCCCTCTAAGAACAACCCTAACCCAACCCGGGACAGAAGGGTGAAAAGCTCTACTACCCCCTATCCTACAACCCTGATGCTTGACCTCCAGACCTTCCTATCAAGTTTCCCTTCTCAATTTACTTACTGCTTGAATAATTGCTTCTCTTCCCAGTTTGGCAGGCTCTCCAGATTCACCTATAAATGACACGAGCATTAAAAACTTCCACAACTAGATGTAATATCTTATACAGACTTGTCTAGAAAGAGAACGTAGATAAGTATTGTGCAATGGTAGCTTTTTCATGAGGACCTTTGAAAATGCACTATAGTGCACTAGAAAGAAAATGTTTGACCTATTCAAAAAATTTATAAAAACAATTGACATATCCTACAAGAAGTCCCGCATGAATGATCAACATGCATAGGCTTAAAGAATCACTATGTACCTGCTTTATTTCTGCCAACCATGCCGTAAACTCTGGTCGCTTGTTCCTACAATAAAGAAATATATAAAAGTTGAGTAAGGCAGCAAGGACTAATACCTAAAATTATTTATAAACTTAATATAAACACAGCAACTGCCTGAAATACGGAGGAATTAAGAGGATTTGGGTTATTTTGTTTTTTCCTTTTTCTTTCTTTCTTTTTTTTCCTGTTTTGTTTGGGCAGGGGCTTTTGTTCAGCCCTGATGATATTAGAGCAAGCAGAGTTACCATAAAGACTGACTGGAAAGAATACATGACTGTAACAAAGGCAACAATTATAAGAAAAAGCAACTAAAATTAAGATAAGATCACTAGGGAGATTGAAATGCAGTAACTACGATGGCATAAGTTGCATGGGGAAGCAAATGGATGACTAGTCAAGTCTGATAAAGCAACTTTCAAAGATGAGATACGAATACCTTTTTTCCTTCTTTGTTTGTTTTCCTGAAGAATAAGATCTCTATGGTGAAATTAAAAAATATACAGCCTAAGCGAAATGTTTAGTAGTTTGGTTTGTCTACCAAAGCTTTGTCGGGCAATAGTTTGGCTGATAATTGGCTGGTTACGTGTTCTATACGAAACTCAAAAGCTACCTGCTTGCACCACCTTTGGTGCCTTTAATTACTTGCAAGAGGAAAAGAATAAAAATATGTTCTGCTTACATCAAAAAAGGATACAGCACATTCAATTCCATGTTAGTAGTAGCCATATAATCAATATTACTAGTTTTCTCGGCACGTGGCACGTGCAACACACATGTATGCAGAGTCTTGTAGCACACGGTGTTGCAAGATAGTATCAATATTATTATAAATAATCGACACAGGTGCGACACCGAAAGGGAATAGTCCGAACAACTTAGGCTATAAATCATCTCACTGACGGTAAAATAAAAAGTTTAAAGTTGAATTAAAATTAATAGATTGCCCCTTAAACTTGGCACAAAATTTCATTTAGACACTTCTACTTCAGTAATGACCATCTGAACACTTATGCTATTTTAATTCTTGGAGCACTTGATGCTGACATGGCAAGTTGAGTGCTTTTTACCCGGAATGAGGCGCGTGAGATATCATTGAAATGGCTAGTCGCTAAATTGTGGTTCTTCAAACTGTCTTTCCCATCCTCACTACCAAAAAAGCTAGTGTTCCCTTCATCTTCCATTTTCATCATTATGGAAAAGCTTCAAAAAGTGGGAAAAAAGAAATTCTACCTTCCTTATCCTTAATCTCACTTACTCTCAGTACCTTGCAAAATTTTAAGACTAAAAAGTAGTTTACGAATGTAATATATATAACCTTAAACCTTAATCTACCTCTGGCGTCCTAAGAACTTGAAGATCAGCTGAAACTCTCCCCAAGTTTACTTGTATCTAACTGCTAAGTTCCCAACCAAATATATTATTTGCACTTTCTAATTAGATTCTTAGAACATAAGATATGTTTTTAGACTATGAAATCAGGGTGATTCGTTTTTACCATATTTACTCCTCCTGCACTATTTTCTATATCCTTCGCCCACTTTTTCCTTTTGTACTTCTGTACATCCATTGCATTTTAGATCTGTTCTTTTTTTTTTCTCACACTAAGCTAGAGTTCCATCTGTGTTTTGAAAGCATTATGTCTGATTTAGTTTCGACTATTAGCTCCTGAAACAAAGACCCTGCAGTTAGCTCCTGAAACAGAGACCAAGATCTCGTCGTTGACATGGAAATTGGATACTTTGGGCGGTTGTGGCGGCAGCATGTGATGGGAGGCATGAGTTGGCTTTTTCTGATGAAGATAACCAAACATTTAAAAAAAAAAAGGAAGAGAAGGGGTGTTGCTGCAGAGAGTACTAAAAGTTGAAGGAGAAAAAACCAAGAAGTCAACATGTACCTTCTTGTCAAGGTGTCTTTTTATTCTTCTCCTTTTAATGACATGTCTGCTTTTCATTTGTCTGATTGCCAAGTCATAGGCGTTTGTATTACACGCATTTGGATTTGTTAACTCTTGCGTCCACCAGACACATATTTGACAAGTACAAGTGTTCAAGTGGTCATTGTTGAAGTAGAGATGTCTGAATGAAATTTCGTGCCAAGTTTGAGGGGCTATCTATGTATTTGGCCTAAATTATTTCTAAATAAGAAAGTATGACATTCTGTTTGGATGGACCAAAAAGAAAAGTATGACACATAAATTAGACAGAAGGATTAGTAACTAATTTGTCTTTATGGATATTAGGAGTTATCTAAAACTAATCGTTCTAAATCTCACACTTTTCCTGCCAAACCTAAAGCTCAAAGGTGATAAAAGGTGATTAGACTTGGCAAACTTCATACTTACAAGAAATCCATCAGCCTCATTCTAAGCTTGAATAAAGCAATAGTTTTGGGCATATAAATTTCTTTAATAAAGATGACCTTCTTCACTTTAAGGACACTGACTAGAGCAAACTAATTGTTTGTTTAATTTTTTGATATGCTGGTGCTCAAACAAATAGGGACAAGCTGCTCTACCCTAAGAGTTTATGTTCTATGCAAACTGCAGAAAATATTTACATAATCAACTTGCTAACAATCAAGTACTTAGGTATGTTACAGAAATATCTTTCGGAAAATGGTTTCTGGACGATAAGTGATTGTGTTGCTTCGTCATTATCAATACATAACACTAAAAAATTTCACTAAAACACTTTCCTATCTTCTAAAATTGTTTATTGTCAATCTGAATATTTTTCACTGAGTCATACATTGGAAAACATTTTTCAGGAAATATTATCCAAAAATGACTTATTTTGTGAGAAGCGTTACAACTCTTTACCATTTGATTGTAACATGTAAGCAAAGTAACACTCGTGAGCTCCCAAGAAGTAACACTTAAATTAAGAGGAAGCAAGGAAAGGAGAAAAACAACCTACCACATATCAGTTTCCTTGATAATTCCATATTTGCCCCAAGAGTTCGTAACAGCACCAACTTTCCCCTTCTCTTTCTTCTTCTTCTTCTTTCTCTCCTTCTTCTCTTTCTCCTTCCTTTTCCTCTTCTTCTCCTTCTCTTTCCTCAGCTTTCGTTTCTTCTCCTTCTCTTTTTCCTCTCTTCTTTTCCTCTCTCTCCTCTTTCTTCGCCTCCTCTCATCCTCCGACTCATCCGTAAACTCCGAACTACCCGACTCCGTATCTGAATCTGAATACGAGTCTTCGGAGTCCGAATACGAATCTTCTCTGGATGATGAAGAATCCGAATCCGACGAATCGTCCCGTGATCTTCTCCTCGAACTTCGACTTCGACTTCTCTTGTGCTTTTTCGCTTCTCGTTTCGGTTCTGGTTCGGGTTCAGATTCGGATTCGTACTCCGTTTTGGATTTTGATTTGTGACGGTGTCGTTTAGATGGAGCTCCGTTTTCGTCTTCCGGAGTTCCTGTTCGCTCTTTGGCCATTGTGATGTTAGGTTCGAAGGAAGTGTTGAGATGAGAGGAGTTCCAAAATGGACTGAGACTGTGGACTGTTCATTAAAACTTAAAGGGATTAGTCACTTATGACCAATCAAGTTTAGGGATTGATTTATTCGTCCTTTTTATATGATACTGAACAAATAAAATCCTTTAAATTTACAAAATAGGACACTTTAGGTCCAAGATGGGAACTTTAAATCAACGTTAGCGAAAAGGGAGTATATTGAGATGGATGGGGTCCGTTCACTTTTACATGTTTTGGGTTCGAACTTCAGAATGCAAAGTTCTACTGTCGATGCTTCTCTTTTATAGTCGCATTGTATACGGGTAAAATCGGGCTCATGAAACATTTCGGTCTCCGACATATGATAACGTTGGATCAAAGTCGAGGAGTCAGTCTCATCGAGTCAGAATTCGGGAGTATGAAACCCTACTTCGAGAATTTCGGGGTCTCGGTTCGGAATCGGTCTTAGCTTTGAACGGCATCGAAGAATACTATTGGGCAACCAAGCTCGGCCAACACAAGGCCGTAATATATCTGACCGGCCGGATATTACGGCGGGAATCTCGACACGTATCGATGAAGGATTGGGATTCAATAAATCAGGAGATTTTTTACCTTTTATAGAGTTGTACCTAAAGTAGGACTCCCTACTATATAAAGGGAGTCTGATAATTCATCAAGGGGACTGTAACACGCACTCAAAAGCACTACATTATTATTTTTTGTCTTTAAGCTCTTGTTCTTTTTGATCGACACCGGTTGTGGTGAGCCCAGCTCGAGAAACGATTATTTTATCAAAGCTGAAACTATCTGACTCGTGTGGTTTGAATTTATTTTATCTTTATTTATTCAATAGCAACTTAATTTATCGCTTTGTATCAAGTTAATCCGCGTATCCTTATAACCACTTACAAATTCAATTGTTATCCGATTTTGAGGGTAAAATATTTGGCACACCGTGGGGCTAAGGATAATAGCGGCTATTTGATACAAATTCCTGCAACACACCCTATTTTACACTTGTTCTTTGAAGTGTCTTTGATTCCAGGTTAAAATCGAAATGTCAAACCTACAGTTTGCCCCTCTAAACACGGATGCAGATTCCAGCCACCATGGCAAGAACAATAATGCAGCACTCAATAACGAGGTGCCCCCAGTCGATCTCGGCGGAGTTCCGGTGGCAGACCCCATCGACGCCAGTCTGCATGTGGCCATCAACACAAATCTGCCTATTGATCACGAGAACAGCATACACAGGGAAGTCCGATCAATTGCCCAGAATATGCGCGATGGTGAAAACAATGGGATCAACTTGCGAGTGATCTTTGAAATTTTATAGGCTCAACAGGCAGCGATAGCCTAGTTGCAGAATCAAAGCCGAGCGTCGAGTAGGGTTGTGCCCGAACCATCCTGAGAAGGCACCCGTAAAAATGAACCGATCTCGGAGAGGCCGAATGAAAATGAATGGGGGACTAACCCCAAGATCATAAAAATGCTCAAGGAATTGACAAAACGGATAGAATCGAGGGAGAAGAAAATCAAAGCCATTGACAAAAAGGTGGAAACCTACAATTCCAGGGTCGACCAAATCCCAGGAGCACCTCCGATATTTGAAGGGACTGGATTCCAAGAAGTTTTTTCAAAAACCTTTTCCTCCGAGCGCAACGCCGAAGCTGATCCCAAAAAAGTTATGCATGCCTGAAATTCCTAAGTACAACGGAACAACCGACCCAAATGAGCATGTGACCTCCTATACATGCGCCATCAAAGGGAACGTCTTGGAAGATGACGAGATCGAATCTTTACTGCTGAAAAAGTTCGGGGAAACTCTATCCAAGTGAGCTATGATATGGTATCACAACCTACCTCCTAATTCTATTGACTCATTTTCTATGCTTGCATATTCATTTGTAAAAGCGCATGTCGGGGCTATCAAGGTCGAGACTAGGAAGTCAAACCTTTTCAAAGTGAAGCAGAGGGATAATGAGATGCTCAGGAAATTCGTGTCCCGGTTTCAAATGGAACGGATGGACTTGCCTCCGATCGCAGATGATTGGGCCGTTCAAGCTTTCACCCAAGGACTCAATGTTCGAAGCTTGTTGGCTTCACAACAATTGAAACAAAACTTGGTAGAATATCCAGCTGTTACTTGGGTCGATGTCCACAACCGGTATCAATCGAAGATCAGGGTCGAAGATGATCAACTTGGGGTCCCTTCCGGGTCCGTGTATCCCATCAGAACCATCGACAGAGCCAAGAGAGACGTTGATCATGAATCGAGGACAAACAAGAATCTGTATCATCCATACAATGAAGACCGAAGAAGCAGCGGGTCTTGGTGAAAACCTGTGAAAAATGAAAGGAGAAGTGATAGGGGTCAAGGCAACCAGGGACTCATGAGCAAAAACGGTTTTGACAGGACCATCGGGCCCAAAGAAGCGCCAAGATTGTCAGAGTACAACTTCAGCATCGATACCGCTGCCATTGTATCTTCCATCGGGCGCATCAAAGACACCAAATGGCCTCGACCTCTACAATCCGATCCATCCCAAAGGGATCCTAACCTAATGTGCAAATATCACGGTACTCACGGCGCTTCAACAAAGGATACCTCCGAGATTTCCTGAGCGATTGAGCCAAGAACCACTTCAGGAGCAGAGATTATAGTAAAGAGATCGAGCAGGAGGAACCTCAGTACGTCATTAATATTATCATCGGTGGGGTTGACGTTCCCCAAGGGCTGTCGCGCCCCCTATTTCCTCGCGGAGATCGGGTTTATGACATTCGGTTGAGACAAATCTTTCCTTTTGGGAAAGGGGTTTGTGTTTTTTAGAGTCGCCACCTAACGATTTTTAAAAGGTGTGTTAGGACACCAAATGGGTTCATTTACAGCTACATTTTTAACCAGATATAGGGTAAGGGCTTTAAATTATCATCTTCCTCATACATCCAGATCTAATAATAACCAGCGAAGCAATCCATGAATGATTGTAGTTCATGCTTGGCGCAATTGTCAATCAGGATATGTATATTTGGCAAAGGGAAGTCGTCTTTCGGACTAGTTGACACAGACTCTGACCTTCCCATCCTTATTTGGTACTGGCACAATGTTGTCTAACCATGTCAGGTATTCAACTACCCTGAGAACCTTGGCGTTGATCTGCTTGGTGACTTCTTCTTTGATTTTCAAACTCATGTCGGGTTTGAACTTCCTGAGCTTTTGTTTTACCGGTGGACACATTGGATTGGTTGGAAATTTGTGAGACACAATAGACGCACTTAGACCAGTCATGTCGTCGTACGACCAGGCGAATATGTCCTCATACTCCTTTAGAAATTCTGCATATTCTTTCTTTTCTGACGGCGACAAATGAATGTTGATTCGTGTTTCCTTGATGTTTTCTGAATCTCCCAGGTTGATGATTTCAGTCTCGTCCAGGTTGGACTTAGGTCTGTTCTCAAAATTCTCAATTTCTTTGACAATTTCGTCAGGTATTTCATCTTCTTCTAAATCCACGTCTGTTTGTTGCGTTGTCTTGTTGCATGTCACAGTCATCGGTTCATCAAGACATGTAATAGTAATGTTGTATAGGTAAAGTAATGAGACAAAAATTATAGCAATAAATATTAATTTATAAGAAATATTTAAAACTGATTTTGATAAATTGAACGATTGTTTTGAACATTGAAAATCTTATTGTAGGAATTAAAATGCAAAAAAGGAAATCATTTTGTAAAAAAAACAATGAATAGTGCTCGTTTTAGCCTTGCTACCCCGAGGCTCATTGGGCTTTGGTTGTCCTGACAATCTAATTCTTGAGGTACGTTCCTCTGCTCACAGCCTGTATGGAAGGGACTTCCTCCCCCTCCTCCGAGAATAACACAACAGTCCATGTCATTGTCCTCCAGAAACAAGTTCCCCATTGCTGCAAGTTCTTCTTCTTCGTCTGATCCATAAACAACGTCGGCCTGTTGGAAGGTCTGCTCCAGATGCGGTATTTGTTGCTCCAACGGGTAATAAGGACCGCGTCATAGTGGCGATCGGTTTTTGAATTCTTCCCAAGTGTATTCGTATCCCAAACCGAAAGTGGTGTCGTGCTTCTTGAGTTTGATAGGTTTGGAGATCCCCTGAAGGTTCTTGCCGAGCCTTTTACCTGGCTCGTTCCCTCGCCAATTCATCATACTTGCGATCTTTTTTTTTTAGTATTGACCCGTTCAATGTGGTGGTAAGTTTCTCCACCCAACTTCCTTCTTCCTTCAATCACTGGGATAGTCTGGCGACAATAAATATGGTTGCTACCGTTACCATGAATAATCACCTCTTGGTGGTTCCACTCGAACTTCACCGCCTGATGTAGCATTGATGCTACGACCCCAGCATCATGGATCCAGGGTCGCCCTAATAATAGGTTGTAGGACGCTGGCACATCTATCACTTGGAAGTCCACCTCGAACCAGGTTGGTCCCATTTTAAGGCTAGGCTGATCTCGCCAATGGTGGACCTCTGAGATCCATCGAAGGATTTCACGTTGATCGCTCCATCCTTTATCTCATGCAGCCCTTTACCCAATTTCTTGGGCGTTACTAATGGACATATGTTGAGACTATAACCCCCGTCGATCAGGATTCTGGTGATGAAATAATCTTCGCGTTGCACAGTGATGTGCAATGCTTTGTTGTGGCCCAACCCTTCAGGAGGCAGCTCGTCCTCATGAAAAGTGATGTTGTGCTCTCCAACACTTAGCCCACCATATTAGACATTTCTCCACTAGTGATGTTTGGCACATTGGCTTCGTTCAACACCTTCAATAAAGCATTCCTGTGCATCTCAGAATCTGCAATAAAAAGAGGATGGATATTTGCGCTGGCGTTTTGTTCAGCTGGTCGATGACCGAATACACCTTGGCCTGTACTTTCCTCCAAAGGTCGCCCGGACCTGTCTCGATAATGGGAGGCTGATTGGAGGCCTACATGCTGGATTCAGCCAGATGTTCAGGGGTATAGACTCTACCAGTTCTTGTCATACCTTGTGCTGCAACAACTTCTTCAGTCTTGACTTTGCCTTCCCTTATCGCCTCGGCTGTATAGTCCCATGGTACGAGATTTGTATAGAAATATGGCGTGGTCAATATCACCACCGTGATTGGTGCAACTAACCTCACTTCGAATGGAACATGTGCCTGGGGTGGCAAGACTGCAACCTCAAATGGTGCGGGTGCATTTTCCGGAGACACGAACTCAACTTCAATCGATACTGGTGTCTTTGCAGATGACGCTGCTTCAAACTCAAGAGGCATGGACATATCTACCTCAGCATCCGGAGACGGCTGAATCTGGACTATGATTGGGTTGAGAGTAACCACTGGCTTATTTGGGTCATCGCTTTTCACGATCAACCCGATTGACCCCTCGAGGACCCACTCATCTTCTATTTCAATCAAGTGGTTGCCTCCACCCTTATGGTCCGGAAGAGGATTGTTGCGAGCATTTGGAGAGGATTCCTTTACCACGATGACCTTGTTGTCAATCAGGGATTATATCTTGTCCTTCAAAGAGCGGCATTCATCGATGGTGTGCCCCTTCATGCTGGAGTGGTATGCACAGGAC
>ML313219.1:0-31490 GCA_005239505.1 Nicotiana paniculata
GCAAAGGTCTTCACAAGTTACACTCATAATGTGCTTAAAATTAGGTCAAATGTAACTGAGATTATTTCCTAATATAATTGGAATTATTGGATGATATACTAAACAAATTTAAGACCTATGAGTCTAGTTTCCAATGCATTAAACCTTTCATCGATACGACGTAGGAGGAGAGAGATATTTACAGTTTCGCGAGACTGCGCAGACATCATAAGTGACAAGTAGGTGGATCACTAGAGCTTTTTGAGAAATACATTTCATGTTCTATATGAGGTCTTATTGGGACATATAATATACCAAATTTAATGTCTTGGAATTTAGTTTCCAATTCTCTTAACTGCTCGATCATACGACATCATGATAAAAAGATATAAGCGTCGAAAGATGGACCATTACTAGGGTGCCAAGCTAGCACCTCTTTGATTTTCCAAACTTGATATATATAAACCTTAGGTAGGCTTTATATTCATTATTAAGCATAAAACGACCATATAACACCCATAAACATAACCTCAAGCTAGCTTCTAGGGTTTCAAATAAGATTATCATTCCGGGAAAGAAATCGAGAAGCAATAACATCAAAACGATCCCTACGACGTAAGTGTCATTATACCGCCTCTCCTTTTTATTTGTAGTTAGAGTTTTGGATGGTAATTCATAGTTAATAAACGTCTAATATATTTATTTAAGTGTTTAAATATCAAGGAAGGTTGATAAATATGTTTCCTAATAGTTAGAACTCACGGGACGGTGATCGGAAGCCGTGAGTTTGAGTTATTTGACTTGTAGCGGACTGTTTTGTGTTGTTGTTGGGCTGAGTGTTTTATTTCTGTTTTGTGGAGTTTTATAGGATTAATAGTGTGGATAAACAACATATAGATGTATGGTTGTGAGCTGGTCTTTCGTTGTAATATTTTCGGGTCGTTTGACACGACTACAGTGGTTGTCTTATGTGTAAAGTGATTAGGTTGTGTGTGGACTGTTTTGGGAGGCTCAATATGATTATTATTGATGTTATTTGGGCTTTGAGGTGATATTTTTGACTTTTGTGAAGTCATATAAATAGGGGATGTGTTGTCCGTTTCATCGTAAAATAGGTTGTGGTCGATACATAATAGTTATGACGCTTAAACGATAACGATAATGTCGTTTCTCTTATTGTAGATTAAGGAGTTGTGACATTTGCGTAGTTTGAGGTTGGGGAAGTATATACAAGGTATGTGAGGCTATCCCTTTCCTTCTTTTGCACGACTCCAATTGTACATAGTGCAATGAACGAGCTTCTAAAGATATTCTACTCTTAGAAACTAGCAGTACTTACATTGTTTCCCTTCTTATGGAACAATTGATGTTGAGGTTGCTTCTATTATTCTTATGTTATCAATGTTGTTGGTACTTCTTGATTCTTACGTCACTCCGAAATGTTTAGAACATGATTCCAATGAGTCCTGCAATCATATATATGTATCTATTTTACTCTACCCAGCCACGCTATAGTCGGCCGGGTATGGCACCTTTGTGCAACCACTGATCAGTTGGGTTTACTGAGTCCTCTTTGAGGCCGGGTATGATATGATGATGATGATGCCCATAGAGGCGGATTTTTAAAAAGATTATGTGTACATATGTATCATGCATTTCATGTTAATGTCTCTTAGAAGCACTCAGATGCTACATGTTGTATCTCCTACATCTCTCTTTACATTACTGTTCTTATTTATGCTTTCCTACCTTACGTACTCAGTACTTTATTCGTACTGACGTCCTTTTATTTGTGGATGCTGCATGTCGTGCTGCAGGTCCTGATAGACAGGTAGACAAAGCTCCCCTACCACAATAGGCTTTCCAGTTCAGCGGTTATAGGCGAGATCCCTTCTCCGGACTTGCCGTGGTCTTGGTATGCATTTTTGTCATAGATGTTATGGGTATTTCAGGGCCCTTTTCCAGTTATGTTGCATTTCTTATGCTATTTTAGAGACTCATAGACAGGTGTCAACTCATGTATAGTTTGATATGCCTTGTTGGATAAGTTTTGTTGTATAGTCTTTCATGGAAGCGTTGTAGCTCGTACCTTTTATGTAGTTTCTTAGCTATCTTGTCATCCCATGTGATGTATGTTCATGATTTATATCTACCATTTATATTGATATCGTTATCCCTTAAAGATAATAAGAAGGTTAGATAAAATGTACGTTAGTGCTCGACAAGTATGGCCCGGGTGCTAGTCATGATCGTCCAGTTTAGGTCGTGACAGTTTGATAGTTTTCTTGGGGCACGTGGTGTCTAGCGAGGGGATTCAGGTTGATCCAAAAGAAGATAGAGGCGGTGCAGAGTTGGCCCAGACCGTCCTCAGCTACTGAGATTGGGAGTTTCCTTGGTTTGGCGGGATATTACCGTTGCTTTGTGGAGGGATTCTCTTCGATTGCTTCGCCTTTGACCAGATTGAACCAAAAGGGTGATCTATTCAGATGTTCTGATGAGTGTGAGGAAAGCTTTCAGAAGCTCAATTTAGTATTGACAACAGCTTCAGTGCTAGTTTTGCCTGCTGGTTTGGGTTCTTACACAATTTATTATGATGCTTCTAGAGTTGGCTTGGGAGCGGTATTGGTGCACTATGGTAGGGTGATTGCCTACGCGTCCAGGAAGTTGAAGGTTCATGAGAAGAATTATCCGGTGCACGATCTTGAGTTAGTTGCCATTGTTCATGCCTTGAAGATTTGGCGGCATTATTTGTATGGACTGCAGTGTGAGATTTTCACTGACCAACGCAGTTTGTAGTATCTGCTGAGGCAGAAGGATTTGAATTTTTGCCAGAGGAGATGGTTGGAGCTCCTCAAGGATTATGACCTCACTATATTATATTACCCGGGGAAGGCCAATGTAGTGGCCGATGCCTTGAGTCGCAGAGCAGAGAGTTTGGGGAGTTTAGCCTACCTTCTAGTAGCCGAGCGACCATTAGCCCTTGATGTTCAGGCCTTAGCAGGTCAGTTGGTGAGATTGGATCTATCAAAGCCCCCGCGAGTGTTGGCTTGTGTGGCCTCCAGGTCTTCTCTTTACCATCAGATTAGAGCACGCAAGTATGATAATCCCTATTTTCTTGTTCTTCAGGACAGGGTCCGTCGCGATGATGCCAGGGATGTGGTTATTGGTGATGATGGGGTCATGAGGATGCAGGGCCGGATTTGCATGCCCGATGTAGATGGGCTTCGAGATTTGATTCTAGCAGAGGCTCATAGTTCGCGGTATTCCATCCATCCGGGTGCCGCGAAGATGTATCAGGACTTGAGGCAACATTATGGTGGAGGAGGATGAAGAAGGATATTGTGGAATTTGTGGCTCGGTGTCTCAATTGTCAGCAGGTCAAGTATGAGCACTAGAGACTAGGTGGACTGCTTCAGAGATTTGATATTCCAGAGTGGAAGTGGGAGCGGATCACCATGGACTTCGTAGTTCGACTCCCACAGACTTCGAGGAGGTTTGATGCTATATGGGTTATTGTGGATCGGCTGACCAAGTACGCACACTTCATTCCGGTTGGCACTACTTATTATTTTGAGAGGTTAACTTAGATTTATATCAGGGAGATTGTCAGATTGCATGGGGTTCCAGTTTCTATCATTTCTAACAGAGGCACTCAGTTCACATCCTAGTTTTGGAGAGCCATGCAGAGAGAGTTGGGTACTCAGGTCGAGTTGAGCACATCGTTTCATCCTCAGACCGACGGGCAGTCGGAGCGTACCGTTCAGATTTTGGAGGATATGTTGCGTGCTTGTGTGATTGACTTTGGTGGTTCGTGGGACCAGTTTCTTCCACTAGCAGAGTTTGCATATAATAACAACTATCAGTCGAGTATTCAGATGTCTCCGTATGAGGCTTTATATGGTAGGAGGTGTAGGTCTCCGGTTGGTTGGTTTGAGCCGGGCGAGGCTAGGCTAGTGGGCACATACTTGGTTCAGGATGCATTGAGTAAGGCAAAGTTGATTCAGGAGCAGCTTCGCACGACGCAGTCTAGGTAGAAGAGTTACGCGAACCGGAAGGTCCGAGATGTGTCTTTCATGGTTGGGGATAAGGTGTTGCTGAAGGTGTCACCCATGAAGGGTGTTATGAGATTCAGGAAGAGAGGGGAGCTGAGTCCAAGGTTCATTGGGCCATTTGAGGTGCTTCAGAGGGTTGGGGAGGTGGCTTATATGCTTGCTATGCCTCCCAGTTTATTGAGTATTCATCCAGTATTCCATGTTTGGATTCTCCGGAAGTATGTTGGTGACCCTTCCCATGTTTTGGACTTCAGCACGGTTAAGCTCGAGAGTAATATGTCATATGAGGTAGAGCCAGAAGCTATTTTGGGTCGTCAAGTCAGGAAGCTGAGGTCCAAGGATATAGTTTCAATGAAGGTTCAGTGGAAAGGGCAGCCGATGGAGGATGCCACCTGGGAGACCGAGCGGGAGATGTGGGACAGATATCCTCACTTATTCGAGACTCCAGGTATGTTCTAGACCCATTCGAGGACGAACGTTTGTTTAAGAGGGGGAGGATGTAACGACCCGACCGGTTGTTCCATGAGATTTACCCAATTTCCCCCATATCTACATTTGTTATATATCGCTGTCCTATTTTTGATGTGTTGGGTCAGTTGGTTTGGGTCCGGAATGGTTATGGTGAGAGTTTAGGCATTTGCCTTTTAAAGTAGCCTAATAGTTGAGAAAGACAACTGAGAGTTGAGTTATTAGTAAACGACCTCGGAATGCGATTTATGGCTCGGATAGCTCCGTTAGGTGATTTGGGACTTAAGAGTGTGTTCAGAATGAAGTTTTGATGTCCGATGTAGAATTAGGCTTGAATTGGCGAAAGTTAGTTTTTGATAATTTTTGGCCGGCTGTGGAAAATAGGCTATCGGGGTCAAAATGGAATTATGGAAGTTGGAGTAGGTTTGTAATGTCATTTTGGATATGTCTGCAAAATTTCAGGTCAATCGGAGGTGTTCTGGTTGGGTTCGGCGTAGTTGGCAAAATTTGGAAGTTTCATAGTCCATAGGCTTGAATTTGATGCGATTTTGGTGTTGTTGCGTTGTTTTTGGTGTTTCGAAGGCTCGAATAAGTTTGAATGATGTTATGGGATATGTTGATATCTTTGGTTGAGGTCCCGAGGTGTGTTTTAGGGTGATTAACGAACCAATTCTTGGCTTGAAAACTGGGCAGATTTCTGCTGGTGTGAGGTTCTGGTTTCCTTCTATGCGATCGCGTAAGGATGTTTGCAATCACGTAGGGTTAAAAGTGGGGCAGGCATTTTGTTCTACGCGATCGCGTGGTTAGGATTGTGATCGCGTAGGTTGGTCAGGTTAGGTAGTGCGATCGCGTGGGCATTTCTGCGATCGCATAGGGTATTTTGGAGAATTTGTTCTATGCGATCGCGTGTATTGGTCTACGATCGCATTGTTTGGTTGGTCTGTGAATCGCGATCGCGTGCCAATGTTTGCGATCACAGTGAAGAAAATATTTTAGCTGGGCAGAATGTTTAAAAGGCCTGTTATGCAAAATTTGCTCATATTTTTCTCCATTGTTGGCGAGTTGGGAGCACTTTTGAAAGGATTGAAGAGGGAATTGAAGGGAGTCACTTGGGGGTAAGGTTCTTGACTTCATAACTCGTTTTTATGTCGATTTCTAAGTGATTAAACCATAGAAATTGCTGGAATTAAACAAAAAATTAGGGAAGAAGGAGTGCATGGGAATTTGATTCTTCTTTTGAGGATTTGAGTGAGCAATTGTGGTACAATTTTAGAGTTCTTGGTATGTATATAATCGTGGGAGGACGAGGATTCTAATGATGTAAAAATTATCGAAATCCGAGACGTGGTCTCGGGGCTCGGGTTTGGCCGAATTTCGAGATTTCTTGTATAATTTGATAAATTTCGATTGGGTTGAGTTCCTTTGATATATATTGATGATGTTAAACTGGTTTTGGATGGATTCGGAGCAATCGGGAGACAATTTGAGGGGCAAGAGCATTGCGGACTAGTGTTGTGGCCCGGTAGAGGTAAGTAATGGTTATAAATTCCGTCCTGAGGGTATGAAACCCCGGACTTTACATCCCTTCACGGATTTGGAGTGACGCACACACTGGATGACGAGTGTGGGGCGTGCACAAACTGAAAATTTGGAAATATGTTCCTTTTTAGGCAACTACTGAGTATCGAAACTGCTTTTTAAGCATATGTTTTACCGTATTACTACGATTTGATACATTTGGGTTGTAAGCAATGCTTGGGGACTAGTGTCGATCTGTTTTAATCCCTTGGGGGGATAATTTACTGATATTCTCACTACTATGAAACTGTGATTTTTCATTCAGTCTTTCTTGTGAAATTGTTGACACCCCTATTTGATGATATTACTATTTCTTGAAATGAAATACTATCTTGGGTCGGAACCTCGTTTATTTATGGCCCGAGTGGCATGATGTGAGTGTCTGACTGAGTGAGACCGAGGGCCAATATTGTGAGGATTTTATGATATGAGAGAGGCAGAGTGCCTGGGAGTGATTGATGCCATGATTTGGCTTGTTATTAGTGCTTGGGATGTAGGAGCCCCTCCGGAGTCTGTACATACCCCCAGTGAGCGCAGGTACCTACAGAGTTCCGAGTAACGAGTGAATTGGAGGCATGAGTGAGTGTGAGGTGCTAAGGGACTGATTACTAGTGATGGTAAGGTATGCCCGAGGGGCTGATTATGAGTGACTGTGAGGCATGCCCGAGGGGCTGATTGTGATATATGTTTTGCCCGGGGGTCTACTGATGATTTACTACTCTCACTCCAAGCTTATGAAATATGTTTCCCGAGAGGCCTCTATATGATTCATTTTATTTTTATACTAAACCTTTCAGTTGAAGTTGTTGAAAAATATACATTCTTTAAAGGATTTTTCTGAAGATGGTTTTGATGACATTGATTTTATGTGTTTCTTGCTACTCAGACTTGATTTATTTTCATTACTACTGAGTTGGTGTACTCATATTACTCCCTGCACCTCTGTGTGCAGATTCAGGTGCAGACATCGAGCATTAGCCAGTTATTCCGCGTGGAGCCGGATTTGCGGGATATAAAGGTAGTTGTTCAGCATCTGCACTATCTCTGTTTTTCCCTTCTTGTTGTATCTAAGTTTCATTCGGAGGTTTTGTATTATGATAGTATATTTTGACTTATTCTGCTAGATGCTCATAATATGTTGGCTCCGGGTTTTGGGGTTGGAAGTATTGTATAATATTGGCCTACTTTATTCAGTAATTTATGTATATTTATGAAATGCTACTGATTTTGGAAATGGGATTTTGAAAGAAATTGTGAACATGTGATTATTGGCTAGCCTAGTTTCACGATAGGCGCGATCGCGACCGGTTTAGGATTTGGGGTCGTGACAAGAAGCGTTGCCCCGAGGGTTAACTTTGTTGACTTTTCGTGAGGAGTTGGGAATTTGTTTCTAATTATCAAATTACGAGTATTAGAATATGTTTGAATATTGTTTGATTAGTTTCAGATCGTTTGGCATCGTATTGAGGTGTTATAAAGGCGTTGTAGCCGGTTATCGAATTTCGAAGCGAGGTAAGTCTCCTGGTCTAACCTTGTGAGAAGGAAACTACCCTCGTAGATATTAAATTTTTATGTGATACTAGTTGTGGGTGCTATGTACGCACGAGGGGACGAAAGTCTACGGAGTTAAAAGCATGTTTATGTCCGGGTAGACTTAGGACTTTATCATGTAATATTTGAATTAGTTGAACTCAATTTTCTAGCTTAGTTACTTGAACATAATTGAAATTAATTAGGAATTAGTTAGGCCGAACTTGATCACCTTGAGTTGTTTGATGAGATATTTAATATACGGTAAAAATCATGTTTACGTTATGTTAATTTTGTTTACTTTATGGCCTGTAATTCCATAAGTTTCTTCCTTTCCTGTGGATCGGGCCGAACGCCTCAGCAGTATATTGAGATGCATCTGTGGTTCGCGCAGGCCGACCTTCGACAATGTACACACCACTCTGGATTGAGGCGCACGACCTTGACTTAATCGTGCGTGACATCACTAGGAATCCTAATATTCGTGAAATTTCCCTTTTATTGAGACCCGACTTTTATATGGTACTCCTTATCTGTTGGTGATTACACTTGATATTTCTTATTTATGGAGATAGCATATGAGACTTGAGAGATTTATATCATCAAAAGAAATGTTGGAGAATTACGTGACTTATAGTTCTTACCTCATGGTTTCTGTTGTGTTTCATATCTATTTATAATTTATTATATTATTTTATTGGTCTACTAGTAAGTGTCTGTCACGACCCAAATTTCCAAACCACGCGATCGTGATGGCGCCTAACACAAAACTTGCTAGGCAAGCCAATGTTAGAAATTAATCAACCATTTCCTTTTTAAAGATTACTTACACATAATAAAAAAATTAAAATAAATATGAAATCTAATGTTTTGCACTAAATAATTCCATGAATAATAACGAGGAGCAATAATTAATCTGAACCACAAACTAATTATATAACTATAAGGCTACCCCAGGGTCTTGTGTCACAATTCACGAACTACTAAAAAATACTACAAATAAATGGGCTGAAAGAAATATATCTCTGTTTCGAATGACATAAAACAGTATCTAAATGAATAGGAGAAGACTCCAGGAGTCAGCGGATGCTAGCAGATCTACCTCGTGTCTCTGAACAAAATGCGCAGCTACTGCTATCTCCTAACTCTGTTCAGTACCTGGATCTGCACAAAAGAGTGCAGAGTGTAGTATCAGTACAACCGACCCCATGTACTGAGTAAGTGCCGAGCCTAACCTAGGCGAAGTAGTGACGAGGCTAGGACAAGACACCACATAAAACCTGGACATCTAAATCATGCTAACAGGAAATAATAGCAATTAAAGAATGTAAACAACAATTAATGGGAAGGGAGCATGCGATAGGGAATTTTCAACATAAGGAATGAGGAAAACAATAAGGCAATCACAGATAGTGATCAACAATAATTTTAGCAATTAAAGATAGAAAGTAAACTTGCACGACATCACCCTTTGTGCTTTTACTCTTAGCCTCACCAATTAATAAATAAAATACACGGCATCACCTTTCGTGCTTTCACTCTCATCCTCACCAGATTATAATTAAGAATTGCACGACATCACCCTTCGTTCTTTACTCTCTTCCTCACCTTATAATTAAATCATGAACGACATCACCCTTCGTGTTTTTACTCTCATCCTCACCATATTATGAAGGCATGCACGTCATCACCCTTCGTGCTTTACACTCTTCCTCACAATCTCATCAAATCATCAACAACATAAAATGGGATTTCACGAGAACAATATTTCATCATAATTTCTATCACCATTTAATATTTCGATCTTAACTCAATGTTATCAAAGGAATTTCACATGAACTTAATATTTCATCATGGTTACTATCATCTTTTATCATTTCAATCTTAACTCAATGTTCTGAACATTTCACTAACAACAATAATCACAGATGATAGGCTTTAAGACAACTAGAATAACAAGAAATAGCATTTACCCGCATGGTATGACCTGACCACAACGTATAGGTACTCGTCACCTCACCTATACATTGGATTTAACAAACAAACAGGTAACAAGTATTCATACAATACCTATTCCCTCAAGCTAAGGTTAGACACAACAATTACCTCAATTTCGTAGGCCACTCACTGCTCAATTATCGTTTTCCCTTTCGAATTCACCTCCAACACACTCGAACCTAATAATAATTAGTTTAATATTATTAAGTAATACTAAAGGAACCATCTTTACTGAAAAATTATGGTTTTCCTAAGTTTTATAAAAAAAAAATTAAAACCCGACCCCGGGCCCGCTTGGTCCAAACACGGGATTCGTACCAAATTACGTTTACCCATTCACCCCTGAATGCGAATATGCAATTAGCTACGAAATCCGACCCCAATTTGAGGTCAAAATTCGATTTTTACAATATTCCCTAATTCTCCCAAACCCTCAATTTTTACGATGAAAATTCTTGATTTTGGATTGAAAAGTGATGAAAATCATTGGGTAATTGAAAGAGATAAGTTTAGATTGTTCACCAACACTTTGGGGATGAATTTGTGTGAAGAAAATCGCCTCTAGGTCTTCTTAGTTCGAAAAATATGAAGAATAAGGGCTGGGGTTCTAATTAATTGAACCCACTGCCTGACCCTCGCACCTTCGGTGCTTGGGCCGCATCTGCGCATCCGTAGGTGCGGACAGTGGGCCGCTTCAGCAAAATGGGACTGGTCCCTTGGGGCCGCATCTGCGGACGGGTTTCCGCTTCTACGCTCCCGTTCCTGCGATGAATATTCCGCGTCTGCGGAACAAGGAATAGTTGGACAAAGTCGCACCTGTGGGCAGGCACTCGCACTTGCGAGCTCGCACATGCGGCTCAAGGCTCGCAGGTGCGGGCACACCAGAAATGGTGCACCAGCAGACCTTTTCAAGTTTTAAACTTCCCGAAGCCTACCCGAAACTCACCCGAGCCCTTGGGGATCTAAACCAATCATGCACGCAAGTCTAAAAATATCATACGGACTTGCTTGTACGATCAAATCATGAAAATAACATGTAAAACTATGAACTAAACCTCAAAACTCATAATTTTTCTCAAGAACACTTAAAGTTCACTATTTCTCAACCGGACGTCCGAATAACGTCAAATCAACTCCAATTCTTACCAAATTTCACAGACATGATGTAAACATCATAACAAACCTGTATCGAGTTCCAGAACCAAAATACGGACCCGATACCAACGGTTTGAAACATTAATTCATTTCTTTATTTTATTAAAAATCCAGAAAAATAATTTCTTTCAAAAATTGATTTCTAAGGTTAGGGACCTCGGTATTCAGTTTCGGGCATATACCGAGGTCCCATATTTTATTGAGGACCTCCTGGGATCGTCAGAATACAGATCCGGGTTCGTTTACTAAAAAGTTTGAACAAAGTCAACTAAAATCAAGCTTTAAATTCCAAATTTTTTTTACTATTTCTCATATTTTCACATAAAAGCTTTCCGGTTTCACGCTAGGACTGCGCATGCAAATCAAGGTAAATAAAATTAATATTTTTAAGTCTAATGAGCCTGGAATGAAGTCTTATTTTATAAAAGGACACCTTGGGTCATCACAATCTCCACTTCTAAAACAAACGTTCGTCCTCGAACGGACATAGAAAATTACCTGAACTGAGAAACAAGTGGGGATATCTACTCTGCATGTCCGACTCGGACTCCCAAGTAGCTGCCTTAACGGGCTGACCTTTCCACTGCACTCGAACTGAAGGATAACTCTTTGATCTCAATTGACTAACCTGCCGGTCTAGAATGGCTACCGGCTCTTCCTCATAAGTTAAATCTTGGTCCAATTGGATAGAGCAGAAATCTAACACGTGGGATGGGTTACTATGATATTTTCGAAGCATAGATACGTGAAATACCAGATGAACTGAGGATAACCCTGGAGGTAACGCAAGTCTATAAGCTTACCTCCCCCACTCTATCAGAATCTCAAATGGTCTGATATACCTAGGGCTCAACTTTCCCTTCTTCCCAAATCTCATCACACCCTTCATGGGCGATACCCGAAGTAATACTCTCTCTCCAACCATGAATGCCACATCCCAAACCTTATGATCGGTGTAACTCTTTTACCTGGACTGAGCTGCACGAAGTCGATCCTGTATAATCTTGACCTTATCTAAGGCCTCTTGAACTAAGTCTGTACCCAATAACCGAGCCTCTCCTGGATCAAACCATCCAGCTGGATATCTCCACCGCCTACCATATAATGCCTCATAAGGAGCTATCTGAATGCTCGACTGATAACTATTATTATAGGAAAACTTCGCTAATGGCAAAAACTGATTCTGATAACCTCCGAAGTGAATAACACAAGCGCGGAGCATGTCCTCCAAAATTTGAATAGTATGCTCGGACTGCCAGTCCGTCTGAGGATGAAATGCTGTGTTCAACTCAACTCGGGTACCCAAATCACGTTGAACTGCTCTCCAAAAGTGCGACGTAAATTGCGTACCTCGATCAGAAATGATAGACACGGGCACACCGTGGAAGCAAACAATCTCCCGAATATATAAATCAACCAACCGCGCCGAAGTATAAGTAATTGCTACCGTAATGAAGTGTGCTGGTTTTTTGTCAGCCTATCTACAATAACCCAAACTGTGTCGAATTTCCTCTGAATCCGTGGGAGTCCAACAACGAAGTCCATAGTGATACGCTCCCACTTCCACTCTGGATCTCTATCTGCTGAAGCAAACCACTGGGTCTCTAATGCTCATTGTTGGCAATTCAAACAACGAGCCACATAAGCAACAATATCCTTCGTCATCCTTCACCACCAGTACTGCTGTCGCAGGTCATGGTACATCTTGACAGCACCCGGCTGAATAGAATACTTAGAACTGTGAGCTTCTTCGAGAATCAACTCATGAAGGCTATCAACATTAGGCACACGTATACGACCCTGCATCCTCAATACACCGTCATCTCCAACTGTAACTTTCTTGGCACCACCGTGCCGAACTGTGTCCCTAAGGACCATCAAATGCGGGTCATCATCCTGCCGATCTTTGATACGCTCGAATAAGGAAGACCGAGCAACTGTACAAGCTAGAACATGGCTGGGCGAAATATCCAACCTCACGAACTTATTAGCCAAGGTCTAAATATCTGAAGCTAACGGTCTCTCACCAACTGGAATACATGCAAGGCTGCCCATACTCACTGCTTTCCTACTCAATGCATCGGCCACCACATTGGCCTTTCCCGAATGATACAATATAGTGACATCATAGTCTTTCAATAAATCTAGCCATCTCCTCTGTCTCAAGTTAAGATCCTTTTTCTTGAACAAGTACTGGAGGCTACAATGATCCGTGTAAACCTCACATAGAACGATGATAGTGCCTCCATATTTTCAATGCATGAACAATGGTTGCCAACTCTAAGTCATGGACAGGATAATTCTTCTCATGAATCTTTAACTGCCGAGACGCATATGCTATCACCCTACCCTCTTACATCAATACCGCTCCCAACCCAACACGGGAAGCATCACAATACACCGTGAAAGATCCTAAACCTGATGGTAATACCAATACCGGTGCTGAAGTCAAAGATGTATTGAGCTTTTGAAAGCTCGCCTCACACTCATCCGACCATTTAAATGGGGCACCCTTCTGAGTTAGTCTCATCATCGGAGCTGCTATAGACGAGAATCCCTCCACAAAACGACGGTAGTATCCCGCCAAACCCAAGAAGCTCCTGATTTCCGTGGCTGAAGTGGGTCTAGGCCAGTTCTTGACTGCCTCTATATTCATAGAATCTACCTGAATACCATCTATCAATACGATGTGACCCAAGAAAGCTACTGAATCTAACCAAAATTCACACTTTGAAAATTTTTCATGCAACTGATTGTCCCTCAAAGTCCGGAGTGCTATACGGAGGTGCTGTTCATGCTCCTCCCGACTGCGGGAGTATATTAGGATATCATCAATGAACACACCTCCGCCGGAATCCAGATAAGGCTTGAAAACTCGATTCATCAAATCCATAAAGGCTGCTGGGGCATTAGTCAAGCCAAAAGACATCACCAAAAATTCATAATGCCCATACCTTGTCCGAAAGGCTATTTTAGGAACACCGGACGCCCTAATCCTCAACTGATGGTAGCCCGATCTCAGATCAATTTTCGAAAACACACTGGCACCTTGAAGTTGATCAAATAAATCATCAATTCTCGGCAACAAATACTTATTTTTGATAGTAACTTTATTCAACTGCCGGTAATCTATACACATTCTCATCGATCCATCCTTCTTCTTTACAAACAAAACCAGTGCACCCCAGGGCGAGACACTAGGCCTGACAAAACCCTTATCAAGCAGGTCTTGGAACTGTTCTTTCAATTCTAGTGGGGCCATCCGGTATGGAGGAATAGAAATGGACTGAGTGCCCGGAGCAATATCAATACAAAAATCGATATCCCTGTCGGGTGGCATTCCCGACAGGTCTGCAGGAAACACTTCGGGAAATTCCCGAACAATAGGCACTGACTCTATTGAAGAAACCTCGACATCAGGATCACGGATATGAGCCAAATAAGACAAACATGCCTTCTCAAACATGCGACGAGCCTTGGCATAAGAAATCGCTCTGCTGAGAGAATGACCAGGAGTCCCTTTCCATTCTAACCGAGGCAATCCCGGCAAAGCTAAAGTAACTGTCTTGGCATGACAG
The DNA here is from genome assembly GCA_005239505.1 of Nicotiana paniculata. Classification (NCBI taxonomy): domain Eukaryota; kingdom Viridiplantae; phylum Streptophyta; class Magnoliopsida; order Solanales; family Solanaceae; genus Nicotiana; species Nicotiana paniculata. The sequence continues at coordinate 14,339 of ML313219.1, forward strand.
TCCAAGATGGAATAATAAGGTGAAAACCAATACATGCCCAATATGACATCAAAGTCGACCATGTCAAGAACCAACAGGTCTACACTAGTTTCAAGACCCTCCATAATGACTACGCACGAACGATATACACGGTTTATAATAATAGCCTCCCCTACCGGCATAGACACATAAACAGGGACACTCAAAGAATCGTGGGGCACAAATAAATACGAGGCAAAATAGGATGACACATAAGGATAGTAGACCCCCGATAAAAAAAACTGAGGCATTTCTATTGCAAACTGAGATGATACCTGTGATAACAGCATAAGAGGACTCCGCCTCAGGTCTAGCTGGAAATGCATATAATCGGGGATGGACTCCACCACCCTGAACCACGTCTCTGGGAGGACCTCGGATGGGAAGACCTCCACCTATAGCGGGATGACCTTCACCCTTAGCGTCCTGACCTCCACCTCTAACAATCTGTCCTCTACCTCTGGCTACCTGACCCCTACCCCTGACTGGGTGGGCATGCGGTGCTGGAACTATAGTACGGGAATTCTGATACTGAGAATCATCCGACGCGCGAGGACAATATCTGGAAATGTACCTTGGGTCACCACAAGTGTAACAAGTCCTCGGCTGCTGAGACTGCTGGCTGGAAAACTGACCCTGTCGACCAGTATGACCACCTTGAACACCTCTGGAGAGGGGGTGCACTGATAGGAGCTGATGGTGCACTGTAGACTAGCTGAGTAGAAGGAGGCATATAAGAACCGCAATCACTTGAGGTACCATGTGAAGCCTGAAGTGCTGAATGGAATGGCCTGGAAGAATGGCCTCTGCTGAAACTAACCCCGCCTCCAGATGAGGCACCACTGAAACCACCGGAATGGCAAGGCCTCTTGTCTGATCCCTGACCTCCCATCCTAAGAACCGACTCAACCCTCCTGTCTACTTTAGCCGCATCCTGAAAGGAAATCTCGGTCCCTGTTTCCTTAGCCATCTGCAACCTGATGGGCTGAGCAAGGCCCTCAATAAACCGTCCGACCCTATCTCTCTCTCTATGGAAACAAGAGAATAACATGTCTAGCCAAATCCACGAAACGAGTCTCAAACTGGGTCACGGTCATGGTGCCCTATTGAAGTCGCTCAAACTCATAGCACTTCTTTTCTCGAGTAGTGATAGGCAAAAATTTCTCCAAAAAGAGGTGAGAAAATTGATCCCAAGTCAAAGCAGGCGACCCAACTGGTCTAGTCAACAAATAATCCCTCCACCATTTCTTGGCTGAACCAGTCATCTGAAACGCAGCAAAGTCGACCCCATTGGTCTCCAAAATACCCATATTATGAAAAACCTCATGACAGCTGTCCAGATATTCCTAAGGATCCTCTGAAGTAGCACCACTGAAGTGAACACGGAAAATCTTAATGAACCTGTCCAATCTACACAAAGAATCGGTGGACATAGCTTCCCCATCGACGGGCGGTGCTGGAGCAACTGGCTGAATTACCCCAACTGGATTGGCTGCTGGGGTTTGAACCCGAGGAGTGGTCTGATTAGGAGTGTGGGTAACATGAGTCTGGATCCCTCCTCTAGACTGAGATGCGGCTGATACAACAAGGAGTGTGTCAGTCTTGGCTACACTCTCCATAATGCCCACTAATCGGACCAAAGCATCCTGAAGTACCGGGGTAGCAATAAACCGCTCTGGAACCTAAGCTCGTCCAGCTGGAACGATCTGGGCTGGAGCCCACCCATCAATCTCAATCTGGGGCTCCGCAGCTGGGGCTGCAGTATGTGCAACGGGCTGAGTCCTACCCCTGCCTCGGCCTCTAACGTGGCCTCGACCTCTACCCCTAATAGGAGTTGCTGCTGCTGGAAGACTGGATTGTTGGTTAGCGGAAGAAGAAGCACGTTTCCTCGCCATCTGCGAAAGAGTAGAAGAGTTCAACCAGTATTTGAGATACCAAGAATCGCACGACAGAGTAGAAATAAAAACTTAGTTTGTTCCTAACTTCATCGCCTCTGTGAGATAAGTACAAACATCTCAGTACTGATTCCCCATACTCTATCAAGTTTGTTCGTAAATTGTGAGACCTATGCAACCTAGTGCTCTGATACCAACTTGTCACAACCCAAATTCCCAAACCACGGGATCGTGATGGCGCCTAACACAATACTTGCTAGGCAAGCCAATGTTAGAAATTAATTAACCATTTCCTTTTTAAAGATTACTTACACATAATAAAATAATTTAAAATAAATACAAAATCTAATGTTTTCCACAAAATAATTCCATGAATAATAATGAGAATCAATAATTAAGCTGAACCACACACTGATTATATAACTATAAAGCTACCCTAGGGTCAGGTGTCACAATTCACGAACTACTAAAGAATACGACAAATAAATGGGCTGAAATAAATATATCTCTGTTTCGAATGAAATAAAACAATATCTAAATGAATAGGAGAAGACTCCAGGAGTCTACGTACGCCACTAGATATACCTCCTGTCTCCGAACAAAATGTGCAGCTACTGAAATCTCCTAACTCTGGTCAGTACCTAGATCTGCACAAAAGAGTGCATAGTGTAGTATTAGTACAACCGACCCCGTGTATTGAGTAAGTGCCGAGCCTAACCTCGGCGAAGTAGTGACGAGGCTAGGACAAGACACCACATAAAAACTGGACATCGAAATCATGCTAACAGGAAATAATAGCAATTAAAGAATGTAAATATCAATTAATGGGAAAGGAACATGCAATGGAATTTTTAACATAAGGAATGAGGAAAACAATAAGGCAATCACAAATAGTGATCCACAATAATTTTAGCAATTAAAGATAGAGAGTAAACTTGCACGACATCACCCTTCGTGATTTTACTCTCAGCCTCACCAAATAATAAATAGAATACACGGAATCACCCTTTGTGCTTTTATTCTCATCCTCACCAGATTATAACTAAGAATTGCACGACATCACCTTTCGTACTTTACTCTCTTCCTCACCTTATAATTAAATCATGCACGACATCACCCTTCGTGCTTTTACTCTCATCCTCACCATATTATTAAGTCATTCACGACATCACTCGTCGTGCTTTACACTCTTCCTCACAATCTCATCAAATCATCAACAACATAAAAGGGGATTTAACGAGAAACAATATTTCACCATAATTTCTATCACTATTTAATATTTCGATCTTAACTCAATGTTCTCAAAGGAATTTCACAAGAAATCAATATTTCATCATGGTTACTATCATATTTTATCATTTCAATCTCAACTCAATGTTCTCAACATTTCACTAACAATAATAATCATAGATGATAGGCTTTAAGACAACTAGAATAACAAGAAATAGCATTTACCCGCATGGTATGACCTGACCACAACGTATAGGTACTCGTCACCTTACCTATACATTGGATTTAACAAAAAAACAGGTAACAAGTAGTCATACAATACCTATTCCCTCAAGCTAAGGTTAGACACAACACTTACCTCAATTTCGCAGGCCACGCACTGCTCAATTACCGCTTTTCCTTTCGAATTCACCTCCAACACACTCGAATCTAATAATAATTAGTTTAATATCATTAATTAATTCTAAAGGAACCATCTTTACTGAAAAATTATGGTTTTCCTAAGTTTTCTAAAAAAAAGTTAAAACCCGACCCCGGGCCCGCTTGATCCAAACACGGGATTCGGACCAAAATAAGTTTACCCATTCACCCACGAATACGATTATGCAATTAGATACGAAATCCGACCCCAATTTGAAGTCAAAATTCAATTTTTATAATATTCCTTAATTCTCCCAATCCCTCAATTTTTACGATGAAAATTCTTGATTTTGGATTGAAAAGTGATGAAAATCATTAGGTAATTGAAAGAGATAAGTTTAGATTGTTCACCAACACTTTGGGGATGAATTTGTGTGAAGAAAATCGCCTCTAGGTCTTGTTAGTTCGAAAAATATGAAGAATAAGGGCTGGGGTTCTAATTAATTGAACCCGCTGCCTGACCCTCGCACCTTCGGTGCTTGGTCCACATCTGTGCATCCGCAGGTGGCGGACAGTGGGCCGCTTCAACAAAATGGGACTGGGCCCTTGGGGCCGCATCTGCGGACGAGTTTCCGCTTCTGCGCTCCCGCTCATGCGATGAATATTCCGCATCTGCGGGACAAGGAACAGTTGGCCAAAGTCGCACCTGCGGGCAGGCACTCGCATCTACGAGCTCGCACCTGCGAGCACACCAGAAATGGTGCACCAACAGACTTTTTCAAGTTTAAAAACATCCCGAAGCCAACCTAAAACTCACCCAAGCCCTCGGGGCTCTAAACCAAACATGCACGCAAGTCTAAAAACATCATACGGACTTGGTCGTGTGATCAAATCATGAAAATAACATGTAAAACTATGAATTAAACTTCAAAACTCATCATTTTTCTCAAGAACACTTAAAGTTCACTATTTGCCACGATATGAACATGGGGAGGTCGAGCATTAGGGTGGTAGGCTAGGGGGTAGTAGATAGTTATTCCCTCTTTGTACCGATTAGTTTGATAGAGTTTTGTTTAGGTTTGTTAGCGGTCGATGTTGTGTTCACATTGTTGTTTTACATAATTTTGTGCTATTGTCCTTTCACTCATTTGTTGTTGTTATTTTCTTTCTGGCATCTTTTGTTGTTACATGCCTTTCCTCTTGTTTCTTTTGTGATATATTGTCTCTCCTGTTGAGCCGAGAGTCTCCTGGAAACAACATCTCTACCTTTTTCGGGGTAGGGATAAGGTCTGCATACACTCCACTCTCCCCAGACCCCACTAGTGGGATTTTATTGGGTATGTTGTTTTTGTTAACAAAAGATAAATGTGATCTGCGTTTCTATGGATTGTGCGACTCCGATTGGGATGCTTTTCCATTGACTCGTCACTCGCTCAGTTTGGTTTATGTTGTTAGTTGACTCACTGTAACGACCCGGTCTGTCATTACATAAAAACCTGTATTTTAATTACTGTTATTGACTTGTTATAGAGTGCTTATTCTATTATTGATGTGTTAGAGTTGATAGGCTTGAAATCGGAATGGTTATATGATAATTCAATCACTTAGTCCTTAAGAATAACCTTAAAATGAGAAAATTCAACTAAGAGTTCACTTATTGGAAAACAACCTCGGAATTCGGATTTTATGACTTGGATAGCTTCATTAGGTGATTTGGGACTTAGGAGTGTGTTCGGAATATTGTTTTGATGTCCGGTGTAGAATTAGGCTTGAATTGACGAAAGTTAGTTTTTGGCGATTTCCAAACGGCAGTGGAAAATAGGCTATCGGGGTTGGAATGGAATTCTGACAGCTGGAACAGGTTCGTAATGCCATTTTGGATGTGTCTGCAAAATTTCAGGTCAATCAGAGTTGTTTTGGATGGTTTTGGCATCATTGGTGGATTTTAGAAATTTCAAAGTTCTTAGGCTTGAATCCAATGTAAATTTGGTGTTTTGATGTTAGTTTTGGTGTTTTGAGAATGAAAATAAGTTTAAATGATGTTATGGGATGTGTTGGTAACTTTGGTTGGGGTCCCTAGGGCTCGGGATTTATTTCGGTTGGTTAACGGGCATTTTTGGACTTAGAGCAATTGCTGGTTTTTCTAGTTTTTGTGCAGCAGGTTTTCCTTCACTGCGATCGTGTAGGGAGAGTTGTGATCGCGTAGTTCAAATTGTGAGGGGAAGAAATTTACTCTCTGTGATCGCATAGGTATGTTCGCGATCGCAGAGGTGGATCAGGTTGAGCAGTGCGATCGCGTGAGGAGTGTTGCGATCGCGTAGGGATAAGGCAGGCGCGTGGGGACGAGGTCGATTGGTCTTCGCGATCGCGTGAGGGAGCTGCGATCACGTGGGGTTGAATAGTGGTGCTACGCGATCGCGACAGGGAGTCCCCGATCGCGGTGAAGAAATCACTGGGCATATTTAAATAAACCCTTCCGCGACTCAAACCTTATTTTACACCATTGTTGTACGGAAAAGGAGCTTTGGGGACGAATTTTGAAGAGGGAAATCCTTGTTCTTCATAGAGGTAAGTGTTTTGATTATTAAAACTCAATCATGGATGATTATAGAACATAAAACCATTGTAAATTCGTGGAAAATCAGTAGAAAAATTGGATTTTTGGGCTTGAGATTTTGAGACCTTTAAGGGTCGATTTGAGGGGTCAAACGAACTCCGATTTTTGTGTTCTTTATATGTACAGTCTCGTGGGATGATGAAGAACAGTTTGGTATAAAAATTTCTGAATTCCGGGACATGGGACCGGGGGTCGGGTTACCAAATTCGGGTTTTGAGCTAAATTTGACATTTTTCGATTGGAATTTATTCCTTAAGCATAAATTGATGATAAAAATCTGAACTTGGTAGATTTGGAGCACTCACAGGCCAAATTTAGAGGCAAGGGCATTGCGAAGTAGTGTATTAGCCGGTTTTGAGGTAAGTAACGCTTCCAAACTTGGAACTGAGGGTTCGAAACCCCAATCTATTTGATATTTATTGTTAATTAAGGTGACGCACTTGCCAAGTGACGGGCATACAGGCGTTTACCGAATATTTGTAGCCTGGCTCATCCCACTGTCTACTAGTTATCTCAGATTGATATTGTACTGTGAAGGTGATAATTACCTTGAACAAATTAGAAATCATGCTAAGTATAAATGTTAAGGCTTCACGCCGATGTGTTTAGACCGTAATGGTCGATTATTGCTGTCTTTGTCTGTGATTATTGCTTTCATGTACTCAGTCCTGTTATAGTATATGTTTCATGCCTCAGTCTTAAGTTGCTAGTTTGTTCTATATTATCATTGTTTTGGGATGAATTGCATATGTTAGAGTGTTTTAAGTGAGACTGGAAGGTACTGAATGAGTGAGGCTTGGAGCCTGGTTTTGAGACACTTGTGAGGTCGGACTGCACACCACAGCGATCCTGAAATCATGACTTCGTTGGCTTGATATAGCGCTTGGGATGGAAGGAGCCCCTCGGGAGTCTATACACCCCCAGTGAGTGCAGAGATATTCCGGAGATGGATTTCTCCGTCCGGAGATGGATTTCTCTGTGGTTATTATGTTCCGGAGATGGATTTCTCTGTGGTTATTATGTTCCGAAGATGGATTTCTCCGTGGAGGATGGATTGGCCTTTTTCCTCAGTATCTGGTGACTGTGTCACTTGTAATCATGTAATATCCGGGATGGACTTCCCTGGGCCTGAAGGCCGTATTCTAGTATTGAGTGGACCACCTTATGAGAGCTTGATTAACGAGTACACATAATTCATAGTTCTATATGCATTCATGATAGTATGCAGAGTTACAGACATATCTTGATACATCGTGTTTATTTCCTGATATATTACTGTCATGTCCAATTTATATACTGTTGTTTGAATTGTCGGAGGTTAGTCCGTCACTACCTCTCTTGTGCAAGTTGGGCATTTGTAATCCGCATGCGCCAACTTGGGGGGGGGGAGGGTAATGAATGTGTGTGTATGCGTGTGTGTATGAGTATATAAGGATAGTAAATATATTGTATGCTAGGGACTAGTAGAATTTTCCTTTTTCATATTTTCTAGGACTAGTTTTTCTTTTTTATATTTGTTAGGACTACTTTTTCATATTTGTTAGGACTAAGGTTTACTATTTGACTTGTATTATATTCTTGTTAATCAATAGAAGAAGGAAAGCCTTTCTCTTCCACACGTGGCCATGTGTGCTTGGGTGTTCGGCAATAGTTAGTAGAGATTAGTACACGCGCCGTCGTGATCAATGGAGGGTTTTAGAGGAAGCTTTTAATTTAGTGAAAAAGAGGAAATAATTTTATCACATCAGCTTACCTCGCTCGCGGAAGTACTTGCGACGCGAGAGGACGTGGATTTTTAAAAGTTATTAAGTAGTCCTCAATTTTTCCAAAAATAAGAAATCTAAGTCAAAAATTACAACTTTAAAATCCTTAGTCTCGGCTCTATTCAAGAAGATTAATATGTGATGTGTGGCTATAATTCATGTTTTAACCATTATGTGCCTTAAATTTTACGTGCTTTAATGATAAAAATACATTTTGTTTGAGCATAATGGAGTCTATTTCATGTGTAGGTGAATTGGAGATGGAAGACGAGCTAAATGGATGATTAAACGCCGAAAATACACTCAAGAACGATGAAAAGGAGAAGCCAGGCAAAAGCCGGTTCAACCAGGCTTAGCCCGGCGAGGCCAGCCTAAAGCCATGCCAGACCAGGCTTTAGCCTGGCGAGGTCAGCCTAAGGCCAGGCCGGACCAGGCTTTAGCCTGACTAAGGCCAGGCCATGCCAGGCTTTAGCCTGGCGAGGCCAACCTAAAGCCAGACCTACGCAGGCGTTTTCCAGGCAACACCAGGCCTAAGTTCAGACCCAGTCTGAGTTTTAAAGGCTTTAAGTGTTTCCTGGTTTGACTAGAAGTAACCTACACGTTTAGGGATTGTTCCAAAACATATAAATAGACCAAAAAAACAACTTTGGAGGACTTTTTCCATTGGAGACAAGAGGAGATCGTGGAACACTACTCAGAAGTTGAAAACATTGATTTTTACACCCTTTATTCCTTACTCTGTAATTTAATTATGAAATTTATTTTGGATTTGATTACTCTGATCATGAGTAGCTAATTATTTAGTCTAAGGTTTTGTTGGAACCTGTTGAGGATGAACATATTGATATATTAATATAGTTTGCTTGGTTTTCATCTCTATGTGTTCAACTAAGTTATTGTTGTAGTTGATTGAAGGGCCCTCAATTAGCTGTGCCTATTTAGTGTGTATCTGCTCGAGAGAGAGTACATATTTAGGTAGTTGTTAAATAACATCACTCCCAAAGTATAAGACAGATCCATAACCGAGGGTTTAAAGGTTGGGTTAGAGATAACGATACCTTGGGTGCAATCTAAAGTGGACTGTAATAAAAGTTAGCTAGCGTAGCTCGAGGGAGTGCCGCTAGTAAATTATCGTAAGTGCTCGAGAGAGATTTATGGTAATCGGAGTGTTCATGATTGATAGAGATAATTAGGAGAAACTATATGAAATATACAAGAAGAGATTCCATCAACGGGGGAAACCGTAACCTTAGATCCTTATTTCATTTGTTTACACCTCAGTATTAGTTATCTCTTAATTTACTTAATTTCATTCAGTTGTAGTTAGTAAAAATACCGGAAATTGATATTCATAACCTTTGGTAAATTGATTACTGAGAATCGAGGGAGTCTAACAGCAATAATTGATAGGTTAATTCCCTGTGGGATTTGACTCTAGCAAAGTACTCACATTATATTTGCAACGCCCGCTTAGTATTTTTATAAGACATAGTTGAGCGTGATCAAATTTGGTGCCGTTGCCGAGGAATTAATGGTGTTATCAATTGTAGTTGGAAGAAAATACAAAATTCTTAAGTACATTCAATTTTCTTCAATTTCATTCAAATATTAAAATTTTAATGTTTGTTGACTTGGTTGTACAGGTGCATGCCTAGAAACTCATCGAGAACTGGTGAAGTATTTGAAGCCTTACCAGACCCCGAGAATGTTTTCAAGGCCTTGAACAGGACCAACCGAAAAAACAAGCAACAACCACCAATTGAACAAATTGAAACCTACATGGCAGATCTCAATGACAGGAACAACAACAATGGGGAAGGCGTGGTTGACCCAGCTGCACAGGGTGTGGTGCCTGTGGTGCCTATTGTACCATAAGTGCCTTTATATGATTGGGCACAACCCACTGCAGAGAATTTGGCCACCGCGATAGTAGTCCCTCGGATACAGGCTGAGTCCTTTCATATCACAAATAATATGCTGCACTTGTTGCAGAATAAGGGACTATTTTTGGGGTCATACATTGAGGATCCCCAACAACATCTGAAGAATTTCCTGTCGATTTGCAAAACTCAGAGGCAACCAAACGTCACTCTGGAAGCAATAAGACTATTTTTGTTTCCTTTCTCAGTGACAGGAGTCGCCCAGACTTGGCTCAACTCGATCCCCATCAATTCTATTACTACATAGGAGGAGTTGGTTAAGCAGTTTGTGAACAAGTTCCATCCACCGAACAAAACAACTCAACAAATTGATGAAATCTTGAGCTTCAGACATAAGCCTACAGAGACACTGCAAGAAACATGGGAATGGTTTAAAGGGATGTTGGTTATCTGTCCTCACCACAGTATTCCAGATCAAATTATGGGGCAGCGATTTTATATGGGTCTGGCAGACAGTGTGAAGAAAAATGAAGATGCTTCAGCTGATGGAGCTTTCTTGAGCAAAACATGGAGAGAAATCCAGGTCCTACTTGATAAAATGGCACAGAATTCTGGGTGGACAACCCGGAATGCACCCATTACTCCAGTGGTTCACTCAGTGCCATTAGATCCATCAAACACTCTTGCTGAAAACATGGCCAATTTGATGACACAGATGAGCACACTTACTAAAAAGGTGGAGGAGTCAGGGCAGAAGCAACAGGTACATATTGTGGATACTACCAATGGGGGATTATGCACATCTTAAATTAGTCAACCACTAGGTAATCAGTGGAATGCTGAATGTGATCACCCTCACTACCAGAAAACATGAACTATGGGGCCAGAGACAGGGTGGACTTGGGGCCAGTAGAATCAAATGTATAGGCCACCTCAGCCACAACACAACAATGGGAATATAGGAGCCATGCGACCTCACGGTAATGTGGTGCCTTACCAAAGGCCACATGGGTATAATAATCAAAATCAGCAACATGCTAATCACCCCCCTCAGCAACAACATGGGGGGAGACAAGAAGATGGGTTTTCCAGACTTGAAGCAATTATGCAACATGTTATTGGGTCAACTGCAAAAATAAGTGAGAGATTAGATGCACATGAGTCAGCTATAAAAAAATATTGAAGTGCAAATGGGCCAGATCTTAATGTCTTTGAATAATCTTCCTCTTGGGACATTGCCTGCAGACACTCAGGTAAATCCTAAGGATCAGGGTCCAAAGCAACTGATGACAGTGAGTCTACGCAACGGTAGGGACTTAGACTTAGAGCAGGAAAGAGCTCGAGAAAGTAGACAAACTGAGACACTGGTACCCGTGCTGATTGAAATTGATGATTCAACAGAACTGACTAGGGTGACAATGCAGCCTGCTAAAGGAGAACCCAGCGTGCAGAATGAGGCTAAGAAAGAAGTTTAGATAGATCGGGAACCGCTAGTTAAGGTGGTGGATGACAAAGAAAAATCCCAAATCACTGGGAAGAAGAGACCTTCAACACCATTACCACTGGCCAAGTACCAGAAAGATGAACAGTATAAAAAGTTCTTGGACATGTTGAAACAGATATAGGTGAAAATTCCAAGAACTGGCCACTGTGACTCTTACTCAGACATGCAGTGTTGTAGTAACCTGACAAATTGTAGAAAAGTTGTCTGATCCAGGGAGTTTCACAATTCCCTGCACCATTGGTAATTTTGCCTTTGCCAAGGCACTCTGTGATTTAGGGGCCAACATTAATCTTATTCCCCTGTCCATCTACAAGAGGTTGGGGATTGGTAGAGCTAGACCGACCTTTATGTTGTTGCAGCTGGCAGATAGGACGGTGAAAAGAGCATCAGGCATTCTTGATGATGTATTGGTGCAGGTGGGGAAGTTTGTGTTCCCTGCAGATTTTGTGATACTTGACTGCAGAGTGGATGAGGAGATTCCCATAATTTTGGGAAGGCCATTCTTGGCCACAGGACGAGCCCTCATTGATTGTGAAACTGGGGAGCTCAAGATGAGGTTGAACGACGAAGAAATCACATTCAATGTGCAGAAATCCATGAGGCGACCAAGTGAATTCGCCAATTATTCTCTTATTGATGTTGTGTATGTGATAGTGGAGGAAGATGATGCGTCCTTAACTATAGAGGACCCCCTTGATGCATGTTTGATGAATTTGGGTGAGGTAAATGGGGAAGAATTGGCAGAATGGGTGTTAGATCTTGAAGGAAAAGTTGTTTGGCAGAGATCACTCAAATTTGAGCCCCTACACTTAGAAAAGAGAGAGACTCTGCCAGCCAAGCCATCTGTTGAAGAACCACCCAAGTTGGAACTGAAGCCACTGCCACCTCATCTAGTTAATAGGAAAAAAGAATCCAGGGACGATGACTTAAAGGAGGTGCTAGTGGAGAAGGCCAGGGTAGAACACCAACAATCAATAAAACTAGATTTTGAGGATGTCAATGTTGTAGAAGAGATACTAGAGTTAACCAAGGACATTGACAGTACGTATTTAGTTGACTCTAGTGTTATTAGTGTTGAGGATGTTGACAATCCTAAAGTTTATGTAGTTGAGCGCATTGGTACACACTCCAAGAATTTTTTCACATTGTGTTGGATGATGATATGAAAGTAGAGTCATCCGAGCCACTTGAGGAGTCAAGGAATAAGGAACAAGATGCCTACACTCTGGAATTCTTCTTGCCAGAAAGTCGGGAATACACATATCATCTAAAGGCCAAGAAGTGCAGAATACTACATTGTTTTATTGGGTCAGTCAGATTCGTTCCACCACCCCAGTAGCATGATCATAGAGAAGATCAAAACTTGGGGTCCAATTCATAAGTTCAAAGTGGAGGCAGAAAGTGATTCACGTCGTGCCGTGACATTAAATCAAGCGCTTGTTCGAATGAGCATGGAAAGCAAAACTAATGGAGAGGATGAGCACGATGAAGAATGGAGAGCATCAGAGGATGATGATGCGGCTTGACCAGGGAGTTTCTTGCACCCTACTTTTACTTCTTGTTTTTGTCTAACTGCGCATGCATTGAGGACACTGCATGATTTAAGTGTGGGATGTTATAAATAATTGTTGTTGTTTGTTGGTGTTTGTTGTGTTTTTGTTTTTCTTGTTAGTAGTTTTTTTTAGTCTTCTTTTGTTAATAGTTTTTTTTCTAACTGTCTTTTTAGTTAGTCTTTTTGAAGTTTAACTATTTATGTTAGTCTTTTTGTTTTAGGTAGTATTTCTCTTAGTTTAGGAAGTTGTAAAAAATGAAAAAAATAAAACAAAAAATTGGAAAAAAAATAGAAATATGTGGACTCTTCCCGACGATGGATCTCCTAGACAGTTTTGCATGAGGGAAGTAAGTTTAAAGAAAATACCAAAAGGATTTTGGTTTTAGGTAGTGTAGTAATTCCCCCTTGGTTTTTCCTTGTGCCACAGTTCTTTTCCAAGGGTTTCTAATTGAATCAGGTGTAGTTAGTTTTTTTTTAACTTTTAGGAGTAGGAACCACGTGGCTAAGAAACTAATCGCAGCAATATCTCTGAGCTTTGTAATGCCTTGAGAATAGTTAGTACTTAGTTGTTAGGCTCTGTTTTTGACTCCAACATAAGTATTTGAAAGTTTAGATTCTTAAATTTACTTAACTGCTTTGACTAGAGTGTCGTGATAGAACCAATCCCGAATGACATTTTGTTCTGTCTAGGAACTGATATAGGCGTTTCTTTGTTAAGCTAGATATATAAAGTCTACCCACAAAAATATTATGTATCGTAGTTAACCTCGTTCAGCCTATAATCCTGTTTCTTTGGTAACCACAGTACAAGCCATAACCCTTTGTTTGAATTGATCATATATTTGAACCTTATCACCTCTCGTAAGCACTTGAATTGTGATGAATTATGAAAAAGTTAAAGTGTAGGGTGGTGGGTTGACTTTTGAGTGGAACAATTGAAATAAGGAGAAAGATGCATTAAGAAGAAAAAAAAAGTTGTCAATCGAAGCCACTTGAAAAAAAAAAGAGAAAAAAAAAAGAACAAATATATATTTATATGACAATAGTATGTTGTATGAAAAATAACTATTGATGATGGAGGCTAGTGAAATACGTGCGCTTAAATACAATGGGGGGGGGGGGAAATATAAAGGGAAGNTGTAGTCACTCATTCCAAATGTATCCTACCCGGCCCGCAGCGTACATTACAACCAATGAAAGTCCCAATTGATCTTAGGCTGAATGAACTCGATTAGTAGAGTATTACACTCGGGCAAGCCTATGGTACATCATTTGGCATATGAATGTTATTTCTGAGAGCGAGCGAATTTTTTCTATCTTGAGTTCCTATGTTCTTAAAAATTCATTGTGTGTGGAATTAGCTCTTAGATGTGGTGAGGGCACATAACTCATGAAGGAAAGGTAATATCGTTGACCTCTATGTTAGCGTAGTTAGTGAATTGTGAATAAAGCATGGTATTTGTGAGTCGATTATTGAGGCGAGGATGTGACATCTTTGTGCTTAAACTATTTAAAAAAATTCTTGGTATAACGCATTAAGGGATTTGCTTAATAAGTTGTGTTCATGAGTGTAGTTTAATTGCTCGAGGACGAGCAAATGTTAAAGTGTGGGTTGTTGATGTGTGGCTATAATTCATGGTTTAACCATTATGTGCCTTACATTTTACGTGCTTTAATGATAAAAATACATTTTGTTTGAGCATAATGGAGTCTATTTCATGTGTAGGTGAATTGGAGATGGAAGCCGAGATAAATGGATGCTTAAGCGTCGAAACTACACTCAAGAACGATGAAAAGGATAAGCCAGGCAAAAGCCAATTCAACCAGGCTTTATCTCGGCGAGGCCAGCCTAAAGCCACGCCAGACCAGGCTTTAGCCTGGCGAGGCCAGCCTAAAGCCAGACCTACTCAGGCGTTTTCCAGGCGACACCAGGCCTAAGTTCAAGCCCAGTCCGACTTTTAAAGGCTTTAAGTGTTTCTCGGTTTGACTAGAAGTAACCTACGCGTTTAGGGCTTGTTCCAAAACATATAAATAGACCCAAAAACACAACTTTGGAGGACTTTTTCCATTGGAGACAAGAGGAGATAGTGGAAAACTACTCAGAAGTTGAAAACATTGATTTTTACACCCTTTATCCCTTACTCTGTAATTTAATTATGCAATTTATTTTGGATTTGATTAATCTGATCATGAGTAGCTAATTATTTAGTCTAAGGTTTTGGTGGAACCCGTTGAGGATTAACATCTTGATATATTAATATAGTTTGCTTGGTTATCATCTCTATTTGTTCAACTAAGTAATTGTTGTAGTTGATTGAAAGGCCCTCAATTAGCTGTGACAATTTAGTGTGTATCTGCTCGAGAGAGAGTACATATTTAGGTAGTTGTTGAACAACATCACTCCCAAAGTATAGGAGAGATCCATAACCGAGGGTTTAAAGGTTGGGTTAGAGATAACGATACCTTGGGTGCAATCTAAAGTGGACTGTAATAAAAGTTAGCTAGCGTAGCTCGAGAGAGTGCGTCTAGTAAATTATCGTAAGTGCTCGAGAGAGATTTATGGTAATCGGAGTGTTCAGGATTGATAGAGATAATTAGGCCAAAATATATGAAATATACAAGAAGAGATTCCATCAACGGGGGAAACCATAACCTTAGATCCTTATTGTATTTGTTTACACCTCAGTATTAATTATCTCTTAATTTACTTAATTTCATTCAGTTGTAGTTAGTAAAAATACCGAAAAATGATATTCATAACCTTTGGGAAATTGATTACTGAGAATCGAGGGAGTCTAACAACAATATGTGATGACCCAAAAGATCATCACCTATTTTATTACCCATTCCATACTTCCGAGGCCTTGAAAACCTCATTTGTAGTTACCTCAATTTGTGTGCGCAGTCCAGGCGCGTAGCCAGACAACTTAAATATGAAATTCTGTGAAAGAAAAATGCTAAGATTTGATATTAAAATGAATAAATTTGACTTCGGTCAATATTTTAGGTAAACGGACCCGGACCCATGATTTGACGGTCCCGGAGGGTCCGTAGGAAAATATGGGACTTGGGGGTATGCTCAGAATCGAATTCCGAGGTCCCAAGCCCGAGGAATGAATTTATGAGTAAAATTATTTTCTGAAAATATTTAAGGAAATTGAAAATGAAATCTGATTAGAAAGTGATGATATCGGACCCGTATTTTAGTTCTGGCGCCCGGTACAGGTCTTATTTATGGTTTAAGCACTTTCTGTAAAGTTTGGTTGAAATCGGATGTCGTTTGACGTGTTTCGGACTTGAAATGGAAAATTTGATGTTTTATGAATTGTTTAATTGATGTTCCCTTGCCGGGATGTAATTGTTTAATTGATGTTCCCTTGCCGGGATGTAATTGTTTAATTGATGTTCCCTTGCCGGGATTTTTATTTTATTCTGCTTACTCCCTTGCCCTTGTTTGTGATTGTTGTTTGGGTGAGGAAGAGTGTTAAAGCACAAAGGGTGATGTCGTGCACTGTTTGATATTTTTGAGGAAGAGTGTTAAAGCACGAAGGGTGATGTCGTGCATTGTTTGATGTTGTTCCCATGCCGGGATTATTATTTCNGGACCCGTATTTTAGTTCTGGCGCCCGGTACAGGTCTTATTTATGGTTTAAGCACTTTCTGTAAAGTTTGGTTGAAATCGGATGTCGTTTGACGTGTTTCGGACTTGAAATGGAAAATTTGATGTTTTATGAATTGTTTAATTGATGTTCCCTTGCCGGGATGTAATTGTTTAATTGATGTTCCCTTGCCGGGATGTAATTGTTTAATTGATGTTCCCATGCCGGGATTATTATTTCTATACTGTTTAATCCCTTGCCCTTGTTTGTGATTGTTGTTTGGGTGAGGAAGAGTGTTAAAGCACAAAGGGTGATGTCGTGCACTGTTTGATATTTTTGAGGAAGAGTGTTAAAGCACGAAGGGTGATGTCGTGCATTGTTTGATGTTGTTCCCATGCCGGGATTATTATTTCTATACTGTTTACTCCCTTGCCCTTGTTTGTGATTGCTGTTTGGGTGAGGAAGAGTGTTAAAGAGCGAAGGGTGATGCCGTGCATTGTTTGATATTGTGAGGAAATAGTGTAAATCACAAAGGGTGATGTCGTTCCGTACGATGTACCATTCTGTACCGATATTCATTGATTATACTGTGAGGAACGAGAGTAAAATCATGAAGGGTGATGCCGTGCCATGATTTACATTGATTACATTTTACATTGCATAGTGAGGATGAGAGTAAAAGCACGAAGGGTGATGTCGTGCCATGATTTACATCGATTACATTATACATTGCA
>MDKI01109043.1:0-16248 GCA_005239505.1 Nicotiana paniculata
TTGAACAAATAGAGAATAATCAACCAAAATATATTAATATCAAAAGAAATTCATCCCCAACGGCTTCTACCAAAACCCTAGATTAAAACTTAGCTACTCATGTCTAAAAGAAACAAAACTACAAACAATTGCATAATTGAAATATAAAGTAAGAAATACTAGATTGTAGAAATCGTGTTCTTGCACTTCAATGGAATTTTCTTCTTCTCTACTGTTGACCCACGAATTTTTCTCCTTTAATTGTGTTTAAGGAGTCTATTTATAGGTTTAGGGCGAACCCTAACCGTGTAGGAGACTTCTATTTCAACCGGGAAACATTTAACTCGTAAAACAGGGAATTGGGCGAAACTGGGGACCCCTGGCGTTTGGGCTCTAACGCCCCCCTAACGCCAGGGGGGACTGGCGTTATGTCCCTAACGCCCCCCTAACGCCAGGGGGGCCAGGCCTTATGGGGTAAACGCCCCCCTAACGCCAGGGGGGGCCAGGCTTTATGGGGCAAACGCCCGGCTATCGTCCGGGCGTCTCCTTTTGCGTATTTTTGACGTATTTGCATCCCTTTAGCTCCGTTTCCATTTCCAATTCACCTACACATGAAATAAACTCCATTAAGCACATAACAAGTGTAATTTTATCATTAATGCGCATAAAATGTAAGGTATATCACATGTTAAACTATGCAATTTAGTCTCGCATCAACGACTCTAAGGTGCTGCTCATGCTCATCTCGGCTGCGAGAGTATATCAATATATCATCAATGAAAACAATCACAAATGAGTCCAAATAAGGCCTGAACACTTGGTGCATCAACTCCATTAAAGCGGCGGGGGCATTTGTCAGCCCAAATGACATCACCAAGAACTCATAATGCCCATAACGAGTGCGAAAGGCTGTCTTAGGGACATCGGACGCCCTAATCCTCAGCTAATGGTAACCAGATCTCAAGTCAATCTTGGAAAACACTGAAGCACCCTGAAGTTGGTTGAATAAATCATCAATCCTCGATAAAGGATACTTGTTCTTAAAAGTAACCTTATTCAACTGCCGATAGTCAATAAACATCCTCATCGAGCCATCTTTCTTCTTGACAAACAATCCTCCTAGCACCCCAAGGAGAGACACTAGGCCTAATGAAGCCTTTACCAAACAAATCCATCAACTGATCTTTCAACTCCTTCAACTCTGGCGGGGCCATACGATACAGCGGAGTAGAAATAGGCTAGGTGCCCTGAGCTAACTCAATATAAAAATCAATATCCCTGTCGGGTGGCATACCCAACAGGTCAGCAGGGAAAACCTCTGGAAACTCACGAACCACGGGCACAGACTCCGGGGAAGGAACCTCGGTGCTAGAATCACGAACATAGTCCAGATATGCCAAATATCCCTTCCCAACCATGCGCCGAGCCTTCATATAAGAAATAACTCTACCAGAAGAATGACTAGGAGTTCCCTTCCACTCCAAACGAGGCACCCCTGGCAAAGCCAAGGTCACTGTCTTGGCATGATAGTCAAGAATAGCATAATAGGGGGATAACCAATCCATCCCCAATATAACATCGAAGTCAACCATATCCAGAAGCAAAAGATCAACCTGAGTCCCCAGACCACCCATGACTACTAAGCAAGCATGGTAGACTCGATCTAACACTATAGAATCACCCACCTCTGTAGACACATGCACAGCATTACTCAAGGAATCACGGGGCATCTCAAATAAGGGGCAAAATATGAAGACACATAGGAGAATGTAGAACCCAGATCAAATAACGTCGAAGCCTCTCGGCTGCAAACTGAAATTGTACCTGTAATAACTGCATCATAAGCCTCGGCATCAGGCTTGGCAGGAAAAGCATAGCACCGGGGTTGAGCCCCTCCGATCATCTCTGGGTCGACCTACTGCAGCCTGACCTCTACCTCTCATGGCATGTCCTCCACCTCTATGAGTCTGACCTCTACCTCTGGCACCCCGACCACCACCCCTAGCTGGCTGGGGGGTAGGGGTGCGCATGCGGGAACCATGGCACAGGATTCCTGATACTGAGGACCACTAGAAGCTCGGGGACAATACCTGATAATGTACCCCGGAACACCACAAGAATAACATGGCCGCTGCTGATATGGCTGGGGACTCTGGAACTGTCCCTGACGACCCTGGTAACCACCCTGATAACTCTAAAGCGGCGGTTCACTGATAGGTGCTGGTGGTGCACCAATAGGAGCTGACGATGCACTGTGAGCTACCTGAAGTGCCGACTAATAGGGTCTAGGAGGATGACCTCTGCCTGAAGAATCCCTGCCCTCAGATGAGGCTCCACTGAAACGACCGAAGTGACGGGGCCTCTTGTCAGCCCCCTGACCACCACCGTATGACATAATCATCTCAATCCTCCTGGCCACATTAGCCGCATCCTGGAATGAAATAACAGTACGTGAATCTCTAGCCATCTGAAGTCTGATAGGCTGAGCCAATCCCTCAATAAATCTCCGAACCCTCTCCCAATCAGTGGGAAGTATCATAAGAGCATGCCAGGCTAGAGCATGTCGTATAGTTTTTGCCTAAGAAGTTGATGGCCAACTCTGTGTCCGTAAACCTTAACAATGACTGCATGTTGCCATAGTGTGTAAATTCGATTCTTATCTTCACTTGAAAGAGGGATGAATAGAGAAGGGTCTGTAGGGGCCTCAGTTTCATCAAGGAGTGAATGTGGATGAAAACTTGGAGTAGATGAAACGATGGGTAAGGGACCTAGGGTGACATGTGAAAATAGTGAAGTAAGATATGGTTTTGTACTGGCTCCAGAAGTATTTGAGTGAAAGTCATGATTGTCAATGTTCATATCAGTAGAAGGTAGGAGAATGGAAGATGAAGGAGAGTTGGGGTCGGAGGTTTGGGGGGATTGGAGAAGGGAATTCGTAGGGTTTACTATTCATCATCTTTTACAGAGACCGACTCTTATGCTAGCACTAACTCAAGTGAAAGCGAAGATCTTTGCAATTTACGGTATTTACTCCGTTCTTTGTATTCTTTTTTATTTTATTTTTCACTCTCTTATTTTAGTAAACAATATATTGAATAATGTGATATTTCACATTACATAATATGCCCTTTTTTTTATATGCATAGTAATTATTTCGTTACCAGATTTTCTAATTTTCTTAATTCTTTAGACCATAATAAACTTTGAAAAAAGGAAAATACTTCTCGCTGCATCATATTTCAAACTTCAATATAAAATGAAATGAGATCTTCATCGTTCTTCAGTATAAATATGAAAGGTACTCCTTCCGGTCCAAAATAAATGTATTTTTGGGTATTTTTACACAGATTAAAAAATTCACCTTTTAACATTAATTATCATTGAAATTGACCATATTAATCTTTACTATCTCTTCACATAAACATTCCTAACATATACTCCAACATTATTTACTCCAAGGGCAACGTAGGAAAAAAATAATTAATTCATTCTTGATATCTGAAAAAATCGCTTATTTTGAACTACAAAAAAAAATCTAAAAAATCACTTATTCTGAACCGAAGGAAGTATCAAATACGTAGTACTTTAGCACATACACATTTATTAATGACAATAGAAGTTGAAAAATGTATCTATAGGAAAAGGAGGATGAACGAATTAAATACTTAATATTCATAATATATTTAATAATAGATTTTCTTATTTTTAGTTTTTCTTTTCTTTTCAAACAACTGAATGAAATGGAAAGCTAACTTTTTTTCTATTTTGCTCTTTTATAAATATAGTTCCTTGCAAATTGTTGAAGCTATATAGCGTTATAACATTAATGATTAACTTGACAAATTTATTTCTAATTAACCGAATATAAATTGGCTCATATATCAAGTATATTATATAATGATTGACTAAGTTTAGTTATAATATAATCATAATATTAGATAAACTTAAATAAGAATTCAAATAAGGGGTGGTAGCGTTCTTTCAATTTAAACCACATAAAAATAGTGAAAAGTTGAAAAATATGTTTTCCTACTATAAAATCTCATTTTATTTTCAAATATTTGCATAATACAAAATAACAATCCCTTTCCTCTTAATTTTTCCGAAGATTTTCTTAAAATGTTTCTTGTTTACAAAATGACATTCCTTTTCCCTTAATTTTTCTGATGATATTGTTAATTTTTTATGACGTTCTTTTTCCTTTTTCTCGAAGATTCTCTAAAATATTGGTTTGATAATTCAACAACTTAAACATGTCTACAATTTTTGTTAAACTAAATTTAATATTGAAGTGTTTCCCAAATTAAACTTTAATTAACTCACCTAAAATCTTGTGGCATTAAAGCTAAATAAAAATATTATAAGTTGTAATGTCTGTGATGCTATCCAGTTTAATATTAGAAGAAGGCCATAAAAATGAAAAACTCTCTCTACCTTCTCTCATCCTAGATATGGCTTCCCCATCTCCAATAATGGAACCTTCAGATCTTAGTTCTATGCAAATTGATACAACAACCTCTACTTCAAGGCCAATTTCATATAAACAAACTCTTTTGTCCCACACCCTTCTGCAAACTTCGACCCCAACCCATGAAAATAATCAACTCGACTTAGACCTTACAGATGAGTGTTCTAACTCCATAAACTCGGAGGAATTTATACCTCTTTCCTCCTCTGACAAATCAAGGATATACCTTCCTTGGAAATTTTCAGTCATAGTTAAAGTTTTTGGCAAGAAAGTAGGGAATTAAATACTACAAATGAAATTACAAACCCTTTGGCAACCTACTGAACCCCTTAATGTGATTGATTTGGGGTCTGACTTTTATCTAATTAAGTTCTCTAAAGGAAGAAAATATGAATCATGCGCTCCATGATAGCCCATGGTTTGTGCTTAATCACTTCCTCACTGTGAGACGCTGGGAACTCAAATTCATTGCATCAACGACACAACTCTCCTACTCAGTGATTTGGCTACGCCTCCCTAAACTTCCCACAGAATTCTATGATATGGACATCCTCCAAAGGGTGGGACAGAAAATTGGGAAATTACTTAAAGTGGATAATTGTACTTCTTCCACTTTATGAGGTCGATATGCTAGAATTTGCATTGAAGTTTCTATTGAAAAACCTCTGAAAACGCATGTATACATAGGAGTCATCGCCAAAAAATTTGGTATTGTGTACATGTTATGGCTGCTTGGGACATAAAAATATAAATTACCCATCACCTCCCTCACTTTCAATACCATAAGAAACCACTGATCCAACTCCTTCTACTACGCCAATGGTAGAGACTTCAAGTGATGAATGGAAGACGGTCAGTTTTCCAAGACGTCGGTCTCCCACCCATGCACGAGCAAATCAGAAACCACAAGGAAAATCTAATCTTTCCAACTCAAAGGAATCTCTTCATCGCGATTGGCAGCTCAGCCATGCAACCACACTTACAAAGCCACGTGTCTCAAGCCCATATAAGGCGATGACCCAGGTGGGAAAACAGGTACATCTTCTAATTTTAATAAATCGATTTTATAGCACAATTAAGCTTGACTGCTAATCCTCAAGTTTTGCTTAACCCTCCTAATAAATCCTCATCATTACAACTAAAGATTACTAATCAAACACACCTACCTACTCCACTATATAATCCCACATCTCTGCCTTCTACTCATCTAGACTCACCTTCCATTAGCATGCATGCACGCCACTCGTCCACCTCACAAAACAATGCACACGTGGAGCCCCAAAATCAATTAACTTTCCCTTCAAGAAAACCTTAGCCCACGGACCTTTCTAGAGGCCCAACAACATATATTCCTCCTATGCCTCCACAAAACTACCCCATCACTCAAATCGTGAATCCAATTCACAATAGTCCTAATGATTATGTTCCCTCATCCTCTTTAATATCCACAAGCCCACTCACTCTTAAACCATCCCAACCCAATACATCTGACTCACAAAATCTATCATTATTATCTAACCAAGATCCTCACGTAACCTTTTCCTCTCCTAATAACCAAAACTATACAAATGCCAAGCCACCAGCACTGCCCATACACACGAACTCCCATCCATCACCCACCTCAACCTCCATTCCATCTCCTTCTCCCAATATCAGCTCCCTTGCAACCAACCATGCAATCCCAGCATCACCTTCCTCAACCTCCTTACCACAGGATTTTTAAATCCCAAACTCCTTACCTTCCTCCTCAACCACCACAATCATGGATAGAAATGGGGCTACTGGGACACGCCCTAACCTTCTCTCTAATGATCAACGACCAGGAATACTTGGTCATGATCCAGAACCCATCCGACGTAGCACAAAGAGTCTTGGAGGGGATGCAACTAGGATGGGAGGCTTATACTCAGCTCCCACAATCACTGACTTGGTCCAATCCCCCACCCCTCTCACCACAAATGTCACAGATTCCAGGGGAACTCCCCTTCTATCCTCTACAATCACCAACTCAGCTTCCAACGAGATGGATTCACCAACACATGACCTTCTACAATCCGATGCAGCTCCCACCTCCACCTTCTCTCTCAATGCAACTACCAGTGCAATTCCCTCCTCTCTCTCCAGTCAGTTCCTAGATCTTCACCTAGCACCACCAACATAGGAGATTCCTTTAGGCATGACCCAACGGGAGATCTCAGCATTAGCAGAAGAATTAAGGGAATCTCGTACAAACCTACTGGACCTTTCAGGAGTGCAAGTCTTGGTCCTAAAGGAGAAGTATCAAAATAAAAATTTATCTAAACTGCCCACCAAATCTCAAAAAATGTCTTCTAAAACTTCGTCCAACTATAAACCCAGATGTGGGCAAGTTTGCTCTAGTGGTCATTCCGACACTGATTCCAGAAGCTCATACATCTCCTAGGTCTAATCTTACCTCATCTTCTACACCTCTTATGAATTTTCTAGTTTGTAACTGTCGTGGGGCTCACTCACAAGATTTTAGGCGTAACTTTCACTCACTACTAGATTACCACCACCCTTCTTTAGTGGTTCTTCTAGAAACACATCTCCCAGACCATACTCACCTAAGGGATGACTTTAACTGTACGGGTATAGCATCAGTTGGGGCAGAGTATTAAATTGTAGGAGGTATAGCTATACCAAGTCTTAAAAATATAGGAAGTCACCTTAACAAATCAGGAGCTCCGCTGCATGATCGAGGTACGTACCTTTGAAAAATCTTTCTTATTTTCTATTATATATGCCAATCCTATATTGTATGAACTCCAAATTCTATGGCAAAACCTATGCTTCATAGAAGTACGATATGAGGGACCTTGGTTGATAGGGGTGACTTCAATGAAGTCACACGAGCCACTGAAAAATTTGGCAGACGTACTATTAATAATAATCGATTAGATAATTCTATTAATTGTCTAAATACATGTAACCTAGTTGATTTAGGCTACTGTGGTAGTAAATTTACATGGTCAAATAATAGTAATAAGCAACACACTATTATGGAACATCTAGACCGTTTAGGGGCTAATTATTAATGGATAAATTTATTCCAAGAAGCCTTGGTAAGACACTTACCTCGAACTCACTCCGATCATTGTCCCTTATTGCTCAGTCTCCTACCCACCTCTCCAATTACTTCAATTCCCTTTCGCTTTGAAAGCATTTGGAATTCACACCCAACATTGAGACCTTTAATATCAAATGTTTGGAGACAAAATAATCATTGTCTCCTTCCAGCCATAAATCAATTCCAAATAGAAGTTCAAAAATGGAATGTGTCCACTTTTGGTAACATCTTTAAAAGGAAAAGAAATGTACTAAATCGAATTGGGGGAATTGAAAAATTGATTCATTATCCAACAAGCTCTTCCCTACAATATCTTGAAAAGGATCTTATTGAGGAATTTAATCATATTCTCAAATCAGAGGAAGACTTTTGAAAATTAAAATCGTGTATAAATTGGCTCAATGATGGAGATGCAAATACACGATTTTTTCACCTAATCACTCTCCAGAGAAGAAGGAAAATAGAATTAATTCTCTAAAAGATGAAGTAGGAAACTGGCACTTTGATTCACAATATATTACTTCTTCAGTTATGGAATACTTTGGCAATTTATTTACAGCCTCTTTAATTTCAGTTCCTACAAAATCATTCCCTAATAACTATGGGGTACTCTCTGATTCTGTTGCTAATACTCTCATAACTCCCCTTACTAATATGGAAATTATGTACTACATCAAATCTTTTAAACATTACAAGCACCTGGGCCGGATGGTCTTCATCCACACTTCTATCAACACTACTGGCCCGAAGTGCAAGAATCAATTTACAATATATGTCATGAAATCTTTAGAACCCAATGCATCCCTACGGATATTAATAAAACATACACATGCCTTATACTAAAACAACAAACAACTACACTACTAAACCATTATAGACCCATCAGCCTTTGCAATACAATGTATAAAATAATTACCAAAATAATTGTTAATCTTATCAAGCCATATGGGCCAACACAATCTAGTTTCCTAACTTCCCGAAGGGCGGCAGATAATGCAATCATTGTCCAAGAAATAATTAAAAACTTCAATCACACTAAGGGTAAATGTGGTTTGGCTTTAAATAAATTGGACCTTGAAAAGGCTTTTGATCGTACGGAATGGTTTTTCATACGGAGTGACCTACTCTTTTTTCACTTCCCTCAACGACTAATTAGCCTAATAATGTCATGTATCTCTACCTCATCCATCTCTATACTCATAAATGGATCACCTACACCTATTTCACTCCATCATGTGGCCTTAGACAAGGTGATCCTTTATCACCATACTTATTCCTCATATGCATGGAAATGTTATCACGAAATATCAACGTCTCTGTTTATTATGCTACGTGGGAACCAATTAAACTTTCTACTAACGGACCACCAATTTCCCACTAATTTTTTGCGGATGACATTATCCTTACTACAAAAATCACTTCTAAATCGTGCCATGCAATAATTGACCATCTTAATTTCTTTACTACTCATTCGGGCTAAAAAATTAATTTTCAAAAAGCAAAAATCTTCTTCTCCAAAAACACAACCCTTACAGATAAGAATTACGTACTTTCCTCCTTCAATATGATGGAAAGCAAGACATTTGGAAAATACTTAGGATTTGCTATCACCCCTTCACGATCCAGCACTAGAGACCACCAGTTTTTGATAGACAATTTCAAAGCACGCCTTGCAAGATGGAAAACCAAGTTTCTATCAAAAGCTAGAAGGTTTACCCTGATAAAATCTACCCTTAATGCCCTTCCAACACATGTTATGTAGCTCGTCAAGCTACCTTCCTCAATTCTCCTTAAATTAAACCAATATCAAAGAAATTTCTTCTGGGGGATCCACCTCTACAGTAAAAAACCTACATCTTATAAATTGAGATAAAATTACCATGCCAAAAAATAAAGGTCGACTGGGTATTCCTAATCTACAAATTAAAAATAATTCCTTAATAGCCAGCACTGCATGGAGGCTTTTTAATTCTCCAAAATCCTACTTGACCTCTATTTTAATCTCTAAATATGCACAAACACCCGCAATTCACACTCCTCTCACTCAACTACTTGGAAAAATAAAATCCAAGGTTGGCACTACTGCCAAAAGGGCATACTATGGAAACCAGCTAAGGGAAACAACATTAATTTTTGGCTCGATCCTTGGTTCAAACCTAATACCATGCTTAGGAAATTACTTCATGGACCATTACTGGATCATGAATTGAAAAGCCATTGTTTCCACACTTCACCCAAACAACTCTTGGGACCTCTCTTCTATATCCTATGTCATTCCAGAATCCATTACGCAACAACTATTTAGCATCTATTTTTTTACGCAAAACAAACATGCCTACTACCGAATTATATGAGGACTAACCCACAATGGACAATTTACAGTAAAGTCTCTTCATGATTCATTACATACAACAAACACCAATTCCTCACAAAGTACGCCAACTTTCCAATGGCTATGGAGGCTAAAATTGCCTCCAAAAATTACTCACTTCATTTGGTTACTTGTCCATAACCGCCTCCCAACATCTTCATATTTTCACCATCTAAATATAGTGCCTTACATGCATTGCCCTGTATGTACGACTAATGTTAAAACAACAACTCATATATTCTTCGAATGCCAAGTAGTTATTACCATTTGGAACCAACTACAAATACGCATACCCCAACTCCCTACTACATACTCACAAGCGAATGAATTACTTCACTCTCTAGTAACAACAATTCAAAAAACACCAGGCCAACCACTACCTTATCTACATTAATCTTTTTTACCCTTTGGCATCTATGGAAAAATCGTAACAACAATACTTTCGAACGCACACAAAACTATGTCAACCTGACATCTCTTTGCCATGTTGTACATGAATTTCTTTACCTAGGAGCTCCTAGCTCAAGGACACAAGTAGAGAAAATTCCTATGTATATCAAATAGGAACCTCCAAGTTCACCGTTATACAAATTAAATATTGATGGTGCCACTAGCTCAATCTCAAATCTTTCTGGATATGGAGGGTCTTTAGAGACTCCTTAGGCAGTTGGAAATTAGGGTTTTCTGGGACAAACTACACTGTGACCCCAATCCAGGCTGAGTTATTGCTTTGCTAAATGACCTAAACATGGATCTTACTTACAGGTTAATTCCACTAGTAGTGGAGGTTGACTCTACGGAAGTTATTACATTATTACACACTCCTAACCTTGTTTACCTTAACTTAATTGATGATTGCAGGTGCATTTTACATCAACTGGGTAATCCACAGGTTCAACATACTTATAGGGAGAAAAACAAGGTTGCAGACAGGCTAGCACATCACTTTTTGAAGACATCATCAACGCCACAATGCACTCTATATTATGAATCTCCCTCTTTTGTTACAACACTGTTGTATGCTGATCGAACGGGCGAAGGTTCCCACAGACATATTTTGCCAACATTATTGGGACGTTCAGTACCCTCATTTTCCCTTTTGCAACAGCACCCAGATTCACTCATGCAAGCAAATTTAGTAGAAAGTACACCAGTAGAATTCCCAATATCGCTCCCTACAGTGTTAGATGGATAATGTAATATGCAGTATGTACTATGTTGTAATAATGTTTCTTTAATGAATATTATCTTTCATTACCGGAAAAAAAAAGATGTAGTCATGAATTATAAAAAAAAAAGAAGGTCCAAACTGCAATACCACAAAAATTTACATTTGAAACCCTTTGGAACTATACAAACTTTTAAATTGAAAACCAACACAGTTTTGCTTGTTAGATTAAACTCCAAAATGACAATTAATTGATAAAAAATAATAAGCAACAAATAGAAGTTTATTTTGTCTATTGCTTATGTAAATAAATCGGAATCACAAAATACAATAGGACTTTGTACGGTATATGACAAGATTCCAAAATAAATATGTAGCCTACTGTCACGACCCAAAATCCGTAAGGTCGTGATGGCGTCGGTCACCATTGTCAGGCAAACCAATGATTAATAGTTAAGTTAAATTTTCGTTTTAATATTTGGAAATCGTTACATAATAACATCTGAATAAAAATCCTCTAAGAAAATTTGATAGATTAAACATCCATTTTAAAATAAAAATTCTTTCCAAACACATCCCAGAACCCGGTGTTACAACTGCATGAGCGAACTTCTAGGAATTTGTACAAATACTACCATGCCTATCCGAAAATACAAGTTGGACAAGGACTTTAAAATAAAAATGAATACAACACGAGGGGAAGACTTTGCCGCCTGCGGGTCATCTCCGGATGATGCAGCTCGTCTAAGTCTCCAAGTCAACCACAACGTTGTGAGGGTACCTGTGCAATAAAAATTCACAGCAAGTGTAGCATGAGTATGAAAACAACGTGCGCTCAATAAGTATCCCGCCTAACCTCAGAGAGGTAGTGACGAGAGGTCAAATTAGACACTTTGATGTTTTAGATTTCAATACCACACAAGAAGATAGGTTACTTTGTGTGGTACCCAATTTTCTAGTGTTGTCTCAGTAGAAGAACTTGGTTCTTCTTCGTGTTCCAACTACTACTGTTGCGGAATAATAAAAAGCAGTAAAGTAAAACACAGATATTTTTACGTGAAAAACACCTAGCTCAAAAAGTAAAAAACCCATGACCTGGGCAGCAGCTAAGTGATCCAACCAGTCCATGTATGGAGGCAGTGCAGCAGCAATTAAGTACAAAAAATACAGAAAGTGTAAATGATGGTCGAGCAGCAACAGTAACAGCAAAAACTGGGCAGCAGCAAATTGTGACAATCACTCCAAGTATTTCACTAGAGGAGAGGCAACTCTTGGATGCACTGGTAAGTCCAACTCCTGTTAAATCTACAAGTATTACTACTTTAAGCTCTGGTCGAGTGAGTAAAAGTAAGGACAAAGTGCAAGGTATAACACAACAACGAAACAAGGTAGCGTTGGTTAGTAAACAGGATGGGAATGCTTTGGTAACTCAAGAACATCCTCAAGACTTGCCAAAACCAGTGATTGTGGGCAGATATACATATGAAGAGGGAGAGGAAGAAGACAATTTAAATCAATGCCAGGTAGAGGCAGCAAGAAAAGGGGATCTATCACCTATGCATAGCGGCAAAAGAAAAAATACACATAAAAGAGAAAAAAGTTGGGATGGTAGGATGAGTGAAGATGCAAACGTAAGGCGACTCCCAATGAGAGTTGCCAAACAAAAGCAGGTTTTTCCAACTACGTCAACAAAGTCCAATCGTTCAAAAAAGAAATCATGAAGTTTGAAGATATTTTGAAGAAGGTTGAGGAGGAAGACAAAGGAATACAAGTTGAAGACTACACAAAATTAGAGAAGACTGAGCATCATTGTTATTTCTACATATGTTTATTCTACCATCACATTAGCATAATTTTATGTAATGTCATCACAGAGTATGTTATAAACTCTGTGATGATCATACAGTACCTAGTTCTAGCTAGTTCTTTCTTTTTACACGCATGTTAGTAGGTGAGGCTATTTTATGCCTCGATAGGATTAGTAAGGTAAGGTTTAACCCAATAGTGTATGCCCAGGCCATATGCCTTTTGGAAAATACCCAAGCGGCTATGAGATTATATGCCCTCGTGAGACTTTGCCGGAAGCTACACCATGATCCTCTACATGAGGCTTCCATATAGAGCATGATGAGGCGCAGAGGAGTGATTATATAGCCAAGGCATAGAGGCGACACTATTGGTGTTATTATCCCCCTTATTTGTACTACTCCTATGTGGTTCTTTTTTTGCTTTTTATTATTAATAAAACTAGCCCTAGGCTCCTAGCCTAGTGGATTTGCCAAAAAAAAAACCACGACCTACTCCTCAGTAGGATTTTCTCAACTTTTCACTAAAAACTCTGAGCCAAACGGACTTACAAAATAAACTCTTTTGTAATCCTAAGGATTAGCTCTAACCCTTTGTAGTAACTAGCCCCTAGCCAATTTTTACACACCTCAAGTTAACTCTAACTTGAACAATACGTACCTATTACAATTGCTTCTATAAAAGCTGAAAGATAAAATATTAAAAACTCCTACTACAATCAATTAGACACAATAAACAATCAGATGGAACTGGTTCTTCTAGTTGAATTGTAGCCTTTGCATCGCACAATGATTCTGCTAGCAAAAATAACTCTGGCAATTTTGCTTTCAGACTTTGATTCACTTCAGCTTTGTGCGTGTTTTTCCAGCAGAAATACATCAAGTATTTATAGAGTCAGTCGTTGAGCTTGTCTTCCAATTCCAGTTCAACTCTACCTGGGTGAACCAATTCGAATCAAACTCAACTTCCTTTCTTTTGTTACTTTCCTTGCTGAATTCGTCTTCAATTAATCAGATCAGTTTGTAAACTTTTCGTATTAGGAGACAATCTTTTGGTTCATTGATATTTCATATTCAAAACAGCTCCTAAGCATATACGATTCATGTGCCAGCTAGTTAGTTCAAGATGTGTGCTCTGATGGACCTGGTTCAACTGGTCAGCCTTTTGTCAATCTTCAAAACTACGCAGTAACATGTATACTTTCTTCTACACAAATAGCCTTTTGTCACTATTCCAAGCTCCTCATCTTCAGGTTGTTGTCTCTCAGCAAGAATGTTAGTTTCATCAAAGACAACATGTATACTTTCTTCTACACACATAGTTCTTTTATTATACACTTTATAAGCTTTACTATGTGATGAATATCCCAAGAAAACTCCCTCATCACTTCTGGGGTAAAATTTTCCTAGGGAATCTTTGTCATTATTGTGTACAAAACACTTGCATCCAAAAGCCCTAAAGTGGGATATGTTGGCTTTCTCCCTTTAAGTAATTCATAGGGAGTTTTCTCTACTACATAATATTGATTATGTAGCACGCAGTATATTGCTTCAGCCTAGAAGCTGTGAGGTAGTTTTCTAGATAGGAGCATGGTTCTTGCCATGTCTTCAAGAGTTCTGTTTTTCCTTTCAACAACCCCATTTTGCTGTGGGGTTCTAGGAGCAGAAAAGTTATGATTAACACCATGTTCATCACAGAACTCAGCAAACTTAGCATTCTCAAATTCAGTACCATGGTCAGATCTTATTGATGCTAGTTGATGTCCTAATTGATTTTGAGTTTTCTTGACAAATGAGGTGAACATATCAAATGCTTTATCCTTAGATGCCAGGAATAAGGTCCAAGTGAACCTTGAAAAATCATCAACTAGCACCATCACATATCTCTTACCACCTCTACTTAAAGTTCTTATAGGACCACATAGATCCATATGAACCAGTTCCAACGTCCTGGTGGTACTGACCATTTTCTTACTTTTGAAAGAGGACCTTACCGGTTTCCCCCTGGCACATGCCTCACAAACTTTGTCTTCCTTGAACTTAATGTTAGGAAGTCCTACACACTAAGTCCTTAGAGACTAGTTTGTTAAGTTGAGTTAGACTTGCATGACCAAGTCATTTGTGCCACAGGAGGGGATCACCGTCCAACACACTTAGACAAGTGAGTTCATTTTCAGACAATGTCGACAAATCTATGACATAGATGTTATTCATTATTTTACCCTGCAAAACAATCTTTTTAGTAAGCAGGTTAATCACAAAACATTTTGTGGAAGTAAAAGCAACTAGGTTACCTCTGTCACATAGTTGTGATACACTGATCAGACGATATTTCAAGCCATCTATTAGATACACATGTTCAATAGATGGTGTATCATCCTTACCTACCTTACCAACCCCAATGATTTCACCTTTCTTCCTGTTTCCAAAGGAGACATTTCCTCCTTTGAGACTTTCAAGTGAAAGGAATTGTTCCATGTTTTCCGTCATATGCTTTGAGAAGCCACTATCCAAGTACCAAATCTGGCTGCCTCCTCTCACTTGAACCTACAAAAGGAATCAAAGCTTAGTCTTAAGAACCCAAACTAGTTTGGGTCCTTTTCTATGAGAGAATGGATGAATCAAATTTTTCCTGGCCCAATTTGGCAGCCAGTATTTATTCCATTTACAGGTTCGATCTAATTCATGTTTGACTTTACCAAGTTGTTCATTAAGAGTTCTTATTTGTCCGTCCTTGGCATACATCTTATCTTTTAATTTTCCTATGTTTTCTT
Organism: Nicotiana paniculata; assembly: GCA_005239505.1. NCBI lineage: Eukaryota > Viridiplantae > Streptophyta > Magnoliopsida > Solanales > Solanaceae > Nicotiana > Nicotiana paniculata. The sequence continues at coordinate 15,654 of MDKI01109043.1, forward strand.
CTAACATGATATGAGAATGATCAACAACATTTTTACTTGATCCTAGCTTTAACTTTAAGTTTTCAGATTTTTAGTTCTAGAATCTCAGTTTCAAGAGGATGAACTTGGTTCAACAAGTTAGTGTTTTTCTTTTCAGATTCACTGACTCTTTTATTTTGCTTTTAGCATTGCACATTATTTAGCTAGTTGATCCTTCTCTTTGGTTGTTTCCTCAGAATCATCTATGAAATCAAGTAGCAACTCAGAGAGTTTTTCCTTAGATAGGAACTTTACTTTATTTTTAAGATGAGAGATACTTACCTCTGGTTCTTCATGTGATTCCTTGTCAGATTCTCCAATTTCCATGAGCGCCTGATCTTCAGTCTCCCCATCTTCTGATTTTTCATCTGAATTTTCCCCTAAGCAGCAACCATAGTCTTTGTTGTGTTTGTCTTGGGTTGAAACTGTTCCTTCCTCCTGTTCCTTCTCTCATATCTTTCCTTTTTCCACTTTACTTCCTACTGAGGACAGTTTTTAATGAGATGGTCAGTCTCCACATTTATAGCATCCCTCGTTGGTTGGTCTTTCTGGAGCCTTTTCTTTGTTGTAGTTTCCT
>MDKI01231023.1:0-40286 GCA_005239505.1 Nicotiana paniculata
TCCCTTGAGGACCTCGAGACAGCAAGAAACCGGGCATGGGAGAAGCCATAGAGGCTAGGGGTGTTAGAGAACCACTATTGTTACCGGCGAGCCAGCAGCCGGCGAGGGGAGTTAGGGTTAGGGAGAGGGATTTTGAGAGAGAATGAGAGGGGTGACAGCAGGTGAGTGATGAGAGAATGAGGGTTTGGGGGTGGGGTGGGGTGGTCTTAGGTTAATTTAGGAAAGAATGTATCATGTCCGTTGATCAAAATTGATCAACGACCCAGATTAAAACAGAAATTGGGTCGGGTAGATTAGGATTTGGGCCTAGGGTCTGTTGGACCAGGTATAATTAAGGTTTTGGGCTGACTATAATTTAGGCTATAATTGAAATAGAAATAGGCCATTTGTTAAATACCCGAATTAAATTAGTCGAAATAATTTATAACATAATTGCTAATTAAAAAAGAATTCTATGCATGGAAATAATTTTAAAAAATGATTATTTGGTATTTAAAAATATAAAGGACTAGTTTCTGGTAGAAAATAGTACAAAATTATATGCATGGGCTATAATTGTAAAGTTATTGCAATTATAGCCAAAAGGTACCAATTTGGCTATTTATGGCATTATTTGGTCTTAATAGGACCATAAATTGTAAATTAAATCAAGAAATGCTTTTGAAATCATTTGTGATACAATTTTGTAATTAGTTATTGGAAATAAAATGCTGGACAAATTTATAAAAATGCAGAAAAATTAGGGAAAAACACCAATTGCTATTAATGCATGATTTTGAAGGTATATATGATATTTTAAAAATATTTTCGGAAAAATTGGGTATCAACAAGTTTCTGAAGGTGAAACATACTGTAAGTGTGGTTGCGTTCCAGGAAACCTTTGACAGGGCCATGACCAAGCTAAATCTCGACCCTAATCATGCTATAGTGTATTTCTATGGGGTCTGAAACCAGAGATCAGTGATGCTGTTCGGATACACAGGCCATATTCCCTTCCACAAACATACCACCTTGCTAGGTGTCAGGAATCAATATTCTTGAAACAAGCTCATGCACTTAAGATGGCCCTTCCTTACAGTACTTCTACCAGGACAATGACTTCCCATGCCGTTCACATGCCTAAGCCAACACATGTTGTGTTTGATGATAGAAAGAGGAAGAGGCTGTCTCAGGTAGAACTAAGTGAAAAACGAGCTAAAGGCTTATAATATGTTTGTAATGAGAAGCATTTACCGGGACATGTTTGTAAACACAGGGCTTATGTATTCTTGTTGGAGCTAGAAGAAGGGGAAGGCCAAGAGGAAGAAGTGGTAGTAATCAGGGGGGATCCTAATGTGATTGAAAACTGTCAGATTTCTCTACAAGCACTTAATGGAACCAGAGGTTATCACACTTTGCGAGTTCCTGGATATTGTCAATAGAGCAGTCTTAATATCCTCACTGACACAGGTTCTACGCATAACTTTATTGATGAGGGGTTGAAAGTTAGAATGGGATGGAAGATTGAGACACTGAATCCTCCGCTGAATGTTTGGGTGGCTGATGGCAATTCAATCCCAGTTTCAAGGTGTTGTTTAGCCCTGGAATGGCTATTAAGAGGCACTGTTTTTAGTTATGATTTCTTATTAGTACCTTTGGGAAATAGTGACATGGTGTTAGGGGTTCAATGGTTGTGCAGTCTTGGAGGGAACTCAGGGGATATACAATTCAATTTCAGAAGACTGACTTTGGAGTTTGAATTTGAGGGGAAACATCATAAGATACAAGGAGTGGAACCTAAATTAAGGGTTGTGGAGGCAGATGCCTTGCACAAGGAAGGTACCAATGGAACTAATGCTCTCTTTTACATGATCAAAGTAAGCCCAATAGTAACACATAGAGGAAGCCCTATGCAAGAAGTTAAGTCCAAGCAACCTTGTGGTTTACAAGCTCTCTTAGAGGAATTCCAGAAGGCCTTCAGTGAAACTAAGACTCTACCCCCTTCCAGAGGCATTTTTGGTCATCACATCCCACTGCAACCTAGAGCTAAACCTGTCAATGCTCGGCCCTATAGGTATCCTCCTATGCAGAAAGATGTAATTGAGAAAATGGTGCAAGAATTGTTGTCTCAAGGGTTGATTCAACCGAGAAGTAGTCCCTTTGCCTCACCGATAGTTTTGGTTGGCAAGAAGGATGGCAGTTGGAGAATGTGTGTCGATTATTGGGCTTTGAATCAGATAACCATTAAAGACAAATTTCTCATTCCTATCATAGAGGAGTTACTCGATTAGTTGGGTGGTTCTCCAGTGTTTTCCAAAATTGATCTATGATCTGGTTATCACCAGATCAGAATGTTCCCGACAGACATTCCAAAAACTGCTTTCAAGACCCATTTAGGACACTATGAATATATAGTGATGCCTTTTGGCCTCACTAATGCACTTTCCAGCTCTCAAGGTCTGATGAACCAGGTGTTTCAACAACACCTTAGGAAGTTCATTTTGGTTTTCTTTGACGACATACTGGTGTTTAGTAGGAACCTTTCAGATCATGAGGAGCATCTCAGAATCACCTTTGGACTGTTACTGCAACATCATCTTTATGTTCGAAAGCCTAAATATGTTTTTGTTGCCACAACAATGGAGTATTTAGGGAACTACATTTCAGTTGCCGGGGTAGCAACAAATCCTAAAAATATTCTTGCAGTTCAACAATGGCCTATCCCCTTTACTCTCAAACAACTCCGGGGGTTCTTAGGATTGGTGGGTTATTACATAAGATTTATACAAGGCTATGGGAGCATAAGTAAGCCTCTTACTGACCTACTCAAGAAAGATGGATTCACGTGGACAATTGCTGCTACTCTTGCATTTGAGGAGCTGAAAAGAGTGGTAACTTCAACACTTGTCCTAGCTTTACCAAATTTTACTGTTCCTTTTATAGTGGAGACTGATGCCTGTGATGTAGGACTTGGTGATGTCTTGATGCAACAGAGAAGTCCAATTTCTTATCTAAGCAAGGGGTTGTCAGTCAAACATTTGTCCCTCTCCCTTTACGACAAGGAACTACTAGCACTGGTGATGGCTGTCACTAAATGGAGTCAATATTTGGTGAGCAGACATTTCATTGTCCGAACAGATCAACAAGAACTTAAGTACCTGTTGGACCAACAATTACATACAGGATCTTAACTCAAGTGGATCACTAAACTCATGAAATTTGACTTTGAGATTGAGTATAAGAAGGGCAAAGAGAACAAAGTAGCTGATGCTCTATCTAGAGTCCCAACTATTGACCTATCTACGTTAACCTTATCTGCTGTGAGGACCAATCTTTTGGATTCCATCAAGGATAGTTGGGGTGATGATCCTACACTTCAAAACATCCTTCAGCAGATGCAACTTCAGAATGGAGAATGTAAAGGGTACACTTTCATTAATCAACAACTGATGAGGTATGGTAAGTTGGTGGTAGGGCCCAATCCGGATTTACGTACTGATATAATTAAATTGTGGCACTCCTCACCTCAAGGTGGACATTCAGGAATTGATAATACTTACAGAAGGATTGCTGCTATATTTTATTGGAAGAACCTTAAGGCTGATGTCACATATTTTGTTAAAAAATGTGATACTTGCCAGAAAAGCAAATATGATAGATCAGCTTATCCGAGTCTTCTGCAACCTTTGCAAGTGCCATCCACTATATGGAGCAGTATCAGCATGATTTTCATAGAGGGTCTCCCTAAATCTAAAGGAAGATCAGTTATTTGGGTGATAGTTGATCGATTAACCAAATATGCACACTTTATTCCACTTTCCCACCCCTACACTGCTAGTGACCTTGTCAAGTTGTTATCAGAGTACATTTTTAAATTACATGGCATGCCAGCTGACATAGTTAGTGATAGGGACCCCATTTTCACTAGCAATTTATGGTAGGAGTTGTTCTCGATCCAGGGAGTTACTTTGAGCACATCTATTGCTTACCATCCTCAATCAGATGGTCAAACAGAAGTGCTAAATAGGTGCTTGGAGACCTACCTTAGGTATTTTTTCTCAAACGTTCCCACATAGTGGTTCCAGTATCTTTGCGGAATGGTGGTACAATACATCGTTCCACTCTGCTATTCATTGTTCTCATTATAAGGCACTTTATGGGAAGCCTCCTCTATCCATCTTCCCTATGTCGAGGGGGATTCAGCTTCAGAGGAGGTTGATAAGAGTCTATTGGCGAGAGAATTAAAATTTCAACTCCTTAAATACCACTTAAGCAGATCCCAACAGCGGATGGTTTCTCAGGCTAATAAGCATAGGTTTGATAGGAAGTTCAACGTTGGTGATTGGGTGTATTTGAAAGCACAACCCTACAGGCAACTGTCATTAACCAATCATCACTGCAAAAAGTTATCCTACAAGTATTATGGTCCTTATATGATCATTGAAAGAGTAGGTCAAGTCGCATATAAACTGGCATTGCCTCCTGAGTTACAGCTGCACCTTACTTTTCATGTGTCTCTGTTGGAGCCTTGCTTTGAGTTGCCTAAGCGGATTACTCATCCTCCTGTATTGGACATCACCAACCCCTACTGCCCCTAGCCTTTGAACGTGTTGCAGAGGAGGATGATTCAGAAGGGTAATAAGGCCGTGACGCAATGGCTCATACAGTGAGCAGATTCCTGAAGAACATGCCACTTGGGAAGATGCAAGTGTGGTGAAAACGAGATTCCCTGGGTTCCTTCCTTGAGGACAATGAAGCTCAAAGGAGGGGGTAATGATACGACTTTAACTGAATATACATTCTTAGGGCTGTACAGGTGTACCTGAGGCTTCCAGTGGAGTACATAATCTGTTATTTTAGTTTACATTCTAGTCCTTCTATTTTTCTGTTATTAGTTCCTTAATTTCACTTTAGTCCTTTTCCACTTTATTGTATATTAGCCGTGTATTTTCCTATTGAAAGGGTTATGAATGAGAACAAATATCTTTTTACTGCTTCCTTCTTCTCTTCTTTTACTTTTCTGCTTCGATTGTGCATCAAATAGATACATTGTACTCACTCGTGCAATTTTCCAATTAACTTTCTTACAATACCTACGTTGTTTTTCCTTGTTCAACTAGGAACTAGTTTCAAACTTTAAGGACCCGTTTGATCATAGATTTTTACAAAATAAACTTGAGTTTTATTTGGCAAATACATGTTTGGCCATAAATTTTGCCTATATTTTGGCAAAATCCCAAAACTAGCTGGTTTTGGGCCAAATCCCTAATAATACACATGATTTTCCAGAATAAATTTGGGAAATATGTTTTGAAAATGTATGTCCAAACACATTTTCATCTTCAAACCAAACTTCACCTTAAACAGATTTTTCAAAACAATTTTGGAAATCTATGGCCAAACGCTAGCTAAATCTCAAAATATGAAAGTCCTAAAAGCAAAATCTAAAATGTGACTAAAAGTTCAAAGCATTATCACTTTAGAAGTCTAATGACGTCCTTCAATCCCACTCGTTATCTCTTCTTTCCAGCTAATGTAAAATAAATGCAACTAGCAACATGAATTATAAGATTTCACCGTTCGATTTTTTGAATACTTATTCTTCCTTCTATTTCTACTCGAGGCAATGACATTTATTGAAAAGGTTATTAAATGTTTTATTGAACATATAAAATTTGAAAATTTATTTTTCTATTTTCTTACTATATTTATTGATAGAATCTAGGTGATGAAATATAAGTATAGATTATCAAAATTTGCACTTGCATTTCAAAGATCTATATTTATCCGATTATAAGATAGTTGTGTGTTTTACCAAAAAGTTAATAACCTTTTTGTTAAACTATTTTAACAAGAAGATAATGAGTGAATCCTAGTTAAATGTAATAAATCTTAGATCTGAAGTTTGATTATTCTAATGATATGGGACTGAACTCAAGTCAATGAATACCAAGTTAATGCTCAATGATTATCAATAAATATGAGGATATAAATATGCAATAAATGTGACAAATGACATTAAATGTAATAAGAAAGAATTTGTCAACCAAATGTTGAATGAGTTGGATGATTCCTTCTTCTGACAATAGCGTGTGACAATAGATTATGAAGATGAATAAAATATTCTTGGATCTTGTGAGTAAAAGATGAATGTTTAACAATGGAATCAAAAAGAGGAGACAATACAAGCTTTTTGCATATTCTTGATAGTCAACCCTTTACAAGATGTTCTTATCAGAAAAATGAAGACCCTCTTTTATTCCTTATATCTTCTTATTTATAGAGGATATTCCTAGAAAATCCTAAAAAAGTACAGCTGGAGGAATATTCCATTTAAGACTATTCCAACCACTACTGCCCTTTGTTCTCTACTCGACCTCGGCATTTATCTCTCTCCTGGTAGCTCCTCGCCACTGGGCTATGCTCGGCTTCGACCTCGGCCACAGCTCGTCCTTTTGCATTCACTAAGCTCGACCTAATTTTGACCCATACAGTTAGTCCCTCCGCTTATTGAGGTCGTCCTCTTGGATGTCCTCGATGAGCAGATTTTATCTGCAGCCGGTCAAAAGAGATTCTGTCGTGGTGACTGAGATGAATTGGTCGATATCAAACTGGTGATGTGTCGCCTCAAGGGTCGTGATTGGCGCGACTGACATAGGATGATGTCATGGCCACGCGCATCATCATTACACATCTTCCCGATGCAGTGCGTTGTTTCCAGAGCCTCTGTCGCTTCGATTTTGGTGTCACTGACGGTTCCTTGCATCTATTTGGGAGTTATAATATCCTATAAATAGGGGAAGGGGTATTCACAAATGGAACTTTCGCACTTCATATTCCATTCGCACCTTGCTTGTTCTTTTGCTTCTTCTCTAATCGTTGTTTCCTATTTCCTTCTGCTTTTTAGCTCCAGCTTCTGATTTTTTCTCTCGTCGGTACTCTCTCTTTCCAACTCCACTGTATACACGTTACGACAAAAATGACAAACTCTACTCACACTTTTGACGTAGTCTCCGATGTCATCCCATTGTCGGTGGTCATGCCTTCCGGTGGCGGTGAGCACACGGTTGTAGAAGACGAAAGTTTTCCCACCGTGGATGAGGTTATTCCTCAGAATCCGTTGATAAAAAATGATTTCCCCAAAGATCCCACCCCTTCTCCTGAGCAGGTACTATCTGATATGGGGCCGAAGCAAATATCCGACCTCCGGTCTATATTCCGTATCCCTGCCCATATCGATATCGTTCCGGCAGGGAACGATGTGATACAAGTCCATCGGCCTGGATATTGTGCTTTCTACGCCTACCCATTTTTGGTGGGTTACTCTCTTGCTCTTCCTCCATTAGCTGAGGAGTTCTGTCGCTTCTACGGTGTCTGCCCAGTGCAGCTTTCCCCTTACTTATATAAAATCTTTCTGATGTTGGAAAAGTTCGCAGAGTTGGCCGGCTGCGAGGTCTCCATCCGTCATCTGCTGCACCTCTTCTCGCCTAGTTTTTACAAGGGGACGCTGATTCATGTCCGTCACCATGGGACTAAAGGATTGGTGGCGGGGATGGATGACAAAGCAAACCGTCAGTTCTGGTGCAACTACTTTTTTTTCAGAACTGAGCACGTAGTGACGGACCCAACCGAGTTCCCCGAGCAGTGGAACTTCAACCGTAGGGGTCTTTCACCATCGGTAATATGTTTTGTTTATCCCTTTCTTCTTTGTTTTTGACTTCGCTCATGTATTTTCACTTTCAGCCGAGAGGCGTCCACCTTCCCTGGTTTTTGACATTGAAGACTGGGTAACTCGCGTCTTACACCATACTGTGGGAATTCATGACTGGGCATCCTTTAATAAGCGGTTAAGGCCCAAGCCTTCAACTAGTAAGTCCGATTCTCAATTTCACGTCCCTTTCGTCTTCGTTATGGCTTATCGCCATATGTTGTCATCTTTTAACATAATTTCCCTTTTATGCCAGATCGACGAGCTTTCAAGAAGGTGAAGGCTCCAGTGTCTGCATTCCACCAGGCGGTCGCTTCGGTTGGAATGCAATTCGTACTAGCTGAGTCCATACGAGAGAATCAAACTCTAGCTCTGTCGTTGGGCGATTCCGTCCCATTAGCGGCTATCTCATGGGCTGAGACCTCTTTCCACCCCGTCTTGTACCTAATTGACGAGTCGTCTCATGGCAAGGAAGAGGCGGTACCAAGGAAAAGGCGGAGGGTGGAGACTGGAAGGGTCGGTGCTGCCGATGTCGAGCCGGAGACACCCATTATTTTGGATGTGGAGTCGGCGCCCTTTACTAGGCATTGAGGCTGCTTCCACACCGGATATCATCACGGAGGGGAGGCCGTCAGAGGTTCCCCAAACTTATTTTTACTGCTTTATCTAGCTTCCCAATATTCCTGTAAGAAAGCTCATTTCATTAGTTCTCGGGAGTACCTTTAAGCATTTTTGAGCTAAAATGCAAGTAAAAGAGAGCAAATAAGCGGTCAAAATCCCTACTTATCAACTTCCCCAAACTTAAGCTTTTTCTTGTCCTCAAGAAATTAAGGCAATTCCCACCTCCACTATAAAAAAAGATATTTCAGCTGGCCTAAGTTGAGTTGAACACAAATCAATTGGCACCAACAATTAACCACACACTCATGAATCATTAACAAGCCTATGATTTGAATGTTGAAGCACAAATGGCTCTAATGTGACACTTGAGCATCAAGGGTTGACTTTGTTCATCAAGGAATCTTGCACTTTCATGCAAGTCGCTGTGGATCCCAAACTCCTCCTCCTATACTCTCCGGAAGCTCATCTCACTCACGAATGAAGAATTCAAAACATTGACTCGAGGAAGACTCACTCATCACTCTAAAAAGAATGTCACAAGCCCGGCTCTAAGTACCATATGCTTGACCCTCATGTAGATCACCACTAATGTAAGTTCGCTCGGCTCAAAATCACGTAGGGATTTTTTGGCATGTAATGAAGGCTTTTGGATTAAAGAAGGAAATATCAGATTGGAATCGGTTCATCTTTCCTTTAGCACTTCATATTCTCTTGTTGGCTCATACTTTGCTGACTCTTTGAGTCATTTAATTTTCCCTTAGGGTGATTAGAGATACTTTACATCACTCTTTCTTTGTCATGCTATTCACAATCTCCTTCTTTGCTTTCTTCATGCTTTGCACTTTTGCTTTCTTTTGCATCTTTTCAACCCTTTCACATTATTCGCTTTCTTTTAGTGTTTTTCTTTGTTATTCCTTTCTTTTTCTTTACCTTTTCCTCTTATTCATTTCTTTTGTATTTTGAGCCTTGAAACCATATTTACACTCCCCGTCTCTCCCCCAAACTTATATTTTTGCCATTTGAATCATATGAGTGCTAAAGAAAAGTCGGGTGCCAAGAGAGATTCACTAAAAAGAACGGTTAAAGACTTGTAATGTGGTTATCGAATAAGAAGGCTTTAGGCTCAAAAGGGTTTACTAAGGATTATATCATTGGTGGGCCATGGAAGGTTTCAAAATGGGCCAATGAGAGCCTACAATCACTTCTCAAGCCAAGCTAACTTAGAATTTCGCCTAGAAACACATTCGGGGCAAGTTCTAGAACATTCGCACGGGTACTTGGACTTGTAACAAAGTACCTCACCTTTCACACAACCGGATTGTTAAAGATAAAGGAGTCGAGGGCCCACAACAATCTCATTCAAGATTGAAACTCGCTAATGGTTCAACTAAACCACCCGATGATTGCCTAAGTCAACACAAGAGTCACAAGGTCAATAAACTAGAGTTATTTCTTTACAAAAATTTGTTTTTAACCATAAGCGCATAGTTAAGTGTGTTGGTACCAAGTGAAACATGCTCGACCTTATTTATTCATTAACACTACTTGTTTCTACCTAAACATCAAAAAACTAACTCAATCCCTTAAGAAGGTTGTCACGCCATCCATCGTTGGGAAGAGTCACCTGGTTCACACAAGACCCACCTTTGGAAAGAAATGTGGCATTAAGAAAACCATAGGCTTATTGTTCACTAAAACATAAGAAGAAGCTAACAAATAAAAAAGAAGCTAATAAAGTAATTAATAAGCTATACTATTAAGAAAGAAAAATGAAGAAGCTATGAAATAAACTACTGAAGGTAAAGCAAATGAATATATACAAGAGGGATGGTTATATACATAATGAGGGAGAAAATAAAGATAAAATAGAAAAGAAAATAAAAGTATTTAAGTTATTACAGGCCCAAAATGTAATCAAATGAACAGTCATCCAAATCATCCAAGATATCAAAATAGACCACCCCTAGAAAAAGAACAAGAATTGTCCTCAATGCTTAGCAAAATCAAAACATAAGAGGGTAGAGAGTAAAGAAAACTCCCTATGTAGTCTCGGGGTGACTGACAACATCACCACCCTCGGACTCCTCTAACTGTATATCATCATCCCGGGCTAAGGGACCACAGGGTTGGTGAGCAGTTGAAACATCTCCTCAGCAATGGGGGTAGTGAGATCCGGCTAGTCAGACTGGCCAACTGATGCCTCTGCTGATGGTGCCTCTGCTGATGGTGCCTCTGTTGATGCTGTTGCTGGATCAGCTGGTATTGATGGACCTGACTCCATCAGTAAGTCAAAGCAAGTCACCTGTTGCTGCTAACTTCTTCACCTCCTGTCTCAAACTTTCCCCTGTCTTCTTCGAAGCCTGGGACTTTCTCATCTTATTCACTTGCTTGGCCAAATCCTCAATGGCACCCCCCCGAGCTACTAGAGTGTCCATGATAGTTTTTTAGTTGTCTAGAATCTTCTTCAATGTTTCCCCCATTGACGGAGGTACCTGTGACACTACTGGAGTAGAGGACTGCACTGCAACAATACTGGATATGTCAGACAGCTTAGAAGTGGTTGTCTGCATCCAGTTGTTGAGGCTCCCCAAAGACTGGGAGACTCACTACGCAGTGAGAGGATAGGTGGATGAGTATGGCACTGGAACTGAACTGGGTGGCCTAGAGGATGAAGGTGGTGGCATGAAGGTTGTCCTGGTGGAAGATCCGGTTGCTGTGGAAGGCAAGGGAGCTATAGATGGCTCAACAGTAGCCTCTGAACCTACCACTGCTGGCTCGTCAGACTGGCCAACTGTGGTAGTATCCTTCCCCTTGAACTTTGGGTTGTCCGCACCCTGTAAGAGATACCAAGAAAAAGGCCTCTTAGCTTTTATCTTTATTTCATATGGCCTTGTCTCCACCTTTTCATCCTTGAAGTACTCTGTGAGGGTGTTCTGAAAGGGGTAGGACTTTTCATTCTTGTGGACCGCCAATGTGATTCTAGTTGACATGATGGTACCCACATTGATCGGGTATCCCACCATAATAAAAGCCACCAGAACTGCTCGGGGAAGTGGGAGGTTGTTCTCATTCAAGATCGGATCAACCCTATTACAAACAAAGGTTTTCCACCTTTTAGCTTCAAAGTTGAGGGTGGCCCAGAGGATAAGCACTCCTGCTGTGATCCATGGTGGTGGTGGTCCTGGGGCAACCAAAATCTCAGGTAGCCAAGGGCAAGCTGCTTTTTCCAAAGCTAACTTCTCCAAGTACTGGACCACTTCCACTTGCTCAAAATCCACATAAGCATCAAAGCAAAGGCATCAAAACAAACTTTCAAATTCCTCACTTTCGTCACTTTTGTTCCCGCCTTGATGTGAGGCGTAAACCTCCCTGACCACGTGATCATTTGCATCTAAGACCAGGTGAGTGAAACACTTCCACCCCTTGCACTCTTGGAACTGCCTAAGGATATTTGGATTATGAATATCCAAATCCTTCATCAAGAATTGTCGCTCAAGTGTGAGCGAACTTTTTGCCCACAACTCCCGGAATCTATTAAATGCTGTCAAGCTGACGAATCTATCCTCCCACATTTCACTCTTCTTTGTAATTTCAATACCACCCACTTGAGTGTCTCCCCCTCTACCGTCATCCGGGACTTCATCATCATATATATTAATGGGTGCCGGAGGAGTAGGTGAAGAGGAGGGCTCAGAAACCTGGCTTTCCGCATCAGAATTAGAAGAAGAACTATATGTAGGCTCATTGCGCAATTGATAGAGTCCAGTGGGTTGTGGTGGTTAGAACTGGGGCTCAGGTTGGAATTCCATAGGCTAACCCTCAGAGGCTTCTCTCGATGGTTCATAAGAGCTAGATTCAGAGGGCTCTTCGGCCCTTCCTCTACCTGTGGTCTGCTTCTTAGTAATGGGCTTGGACTGCACTCCTAGAGGGTGAGTGCCTTTACCCCTGCCTCGGGAGGATTCACCTCTACTCTTTGATGTATCTCCTTGACCACGGGATCTAACCATTTTCTGCAATACAAGTTACATTGTCAGTTGAATTCAAAGCAAGAAAAATAGTTGAAGAACAGTTGTAGACAAGCAGTCATTACTGATGTAGTGCAGCTGCATAAATGTGAGTGCGGCTGCATATCCTCAAGTGCGGACCACACAAATTTGAGTGCGTCCACACAAGTCCAAACCTGCAATTACTGATTCTCTGAAATTTAGAGTGCGGTCACACACATTTTTATGCGGCTGCACACTTTTTCTGCGGACCGCCAAATTTTGAGTGCGGTCCGCACATTTCAAACAAACCAAAATCCCTATTTACCAAGTATGTGTGCGGCTGCACAATTCAAACAGTGACGGTACTTCAATTAGGGTTCTTGCAATTATTTCACAATTTAAGCATGATGTGCAAGATTAGTGGTCTACCCAGTCCCTAATGAACATGTATGAGTCTACCCACTTGATCTTGAAGAACAAATTAAGCACATTTGACATTTTAGGCCTAAAATTGACTAAACTAATCAAAGAAAACAAAAAACAAAAATTGAGAAAAATGAACAAAAATCTACATGAATTGAACATACCAGTAGTGAATGATGCGGGTAAGAATCTAGCTTGATGAATTTAGTGATATGTTTGAACAATTTTAGGGGTGCACAGTGTTTTCTAGGGCATGGGAGTTTAGAGAGCGTAAAGTATGAATAGTGGTGAAAACCCCTATTTATACCCTAGCAAAGTCGGTCAAGATCTCTCCTGAGTGCGGCCATTCAATTTTGAGTGCGGTCTGAACTCTTTACCTGTGCATGAGCTGAACTTTGCGGTCCACACAAAACTGAATGCGACCACATATCCTTGTGCGTTCTGCATAATAGTGTGTTCGGCCGCATTTTGGACTTTTTTATGCAAATTCCAACTTCTGAGAGTTGGTGATTTTGGGTCCCCAATTGTGCGGCCGTAGAGCCTTCTCAGCGGTCTGCACAATACAAGTGTAGTCTACATAAGTTCCACACTTGGCCAATTTTTCCATATTGCCCCTGCAATACACACTCATTCCTGCAATTCACTTCAAAACCAGTTAGCTCAATACAAAACCTATCTAAAAAAAAAAGAAAAATAAATAAATAAAAAGAAACATGGGTTTCCTCCCAAGAAGCTCCTGATTTAATGTCACGGCACGACGCAAGTTACAATTAATCACTTGAAATGAAGCAGTTCCACAACGTGGCCATCATCAACCTTGCCAAGATATTGTTTCACGCGATGACCATTGACGCTAAACACTTCATCATTTTTTTCTTCAAGTCTAATTCACCAACGGATGTCACATGCACAACTTCAAATGGGCCACTCCACTTGGATCTCAACTTTCCTAGAAACATCCGCAATCGAGAATTGGACAATAACACAAGATCACCTTCTTTGAACTCTTTATTCTGAATATAGTTGTCATGGACTTCATCTTGTCATTGTACAAGGACGAACTTGAATATGCATGGAATCGGAACTCATAAATCTCATTCACTTGGATCTCAACTTTCCCGGAAACATCCGCAATCGAGAATTGGACAATAGCACAAGATCACTTTTTTGAAATCTTTATTCTGAATATACTTTTCATGGAGGTTCTTCATCTTGTCCTTGTACAAGGACTAAATTGAATAAGCATGGAATCAGAACTCATAAAGCTCATTCAATTGTGCCACCTTAAGTTGGCGGCGACATCCCACTCAAGCTTAAGCTTCTTCAATGCCCACATAGCCTTGTGTTCAAGTTCCACCGGTAGGTGACAAGCTTTCCCGAACACTAACCAATACGGAGACATACCAATTGGTATTTTGTAAGTTTTCAAATAATCCCAAAGAGCATCATCAATTTTCTTCGACCAATCCGTCCGGTTGGCGTTCACAGCCTTTGACAGAATACTCTTGATCTCCCGGTTGGAAACTTCAAACTGTCCACTTGCTTGAGGATGATAGGGGGTCGACACTTTGTGAGTGATACCATACTTTGAAAGTAAAGTATAAAAATATTTGTTGCAAAAGTATGATCCCCCATCACTAATAATGGCCCTTGGTGTACCAAACCTTGTGAATATGTTCTTTTTCAAAAATGCTACCACACTCCGAGCTTCATTGTTGGGAAAAGACAAGGCTTCCACCCACTTTGACACGTAATCCACATCTACCAATATATAAGTGTTCCCACAAGAGCTCACGAACGGACCCATGAAATCAGCCCTACACATCAAAAATGTCAATCTCCAAGATGGTGGTGAAGGGCATCTCATTTTTCTTGGAAATCCAACCGGCCCTTTGACATTCATCATAATGCTTGACGAGATCGCTAGCGTCTTTGTAAAGAGTAGGCCAATAGAATCCACAACTTAACACCTTTAGAGACGTCCTTGCTCCACCATGGTGACCACCATATGGCGAAGAGTGGCAAGCCTCAAGAATTCCTATTTGTTCTTCTTCCGGTACACATCGTCAGATCACACCATCGGTGCAAATCCGGAAGAGATAGGGCTCATCCTAATAATAGTCAAGGAAATCCCGTTTGAGCTTCTTCCTTTGGTTTGAAGAGAACTCATTCGGTACAATGCCACTCACAAGATAATTGGCTAAGTGGGCGAACCATGACATCTCGTTCATAGAAATGGATAGGAGTTGCTCGTCGGGAAATGAATCATTTATCTCAAGGCCATCATGTGGCCTCCTCTCCTCCTCCAATCGAGACAAGTGGTCCGCCACTTGGTTTTCACTCCCCTTGCGGTTTTGAATCTCTAGATCAAACTCTTATAAAAGAAGTACCCACCGCATTAGTCTTGATTTATAATCTTTCTTTCTCATCAAATATCGAAGCGCCGCATGGTCGGTGTGAACAATCACCTTTGTTCCCATCAAGTACGGCGGAAATTTTCCATAGAAAAGACAATAACAAGGAGCTCTTTTTCGATCACTGTGTAGTTGACTTGGGCCTTATTCATGGTCTTACTAGCATAGTATATCGGATGGAAGATTTTGTTGATACGTTTGCCCAATACCGCTCCAACCTCCACATCGCTTACATCATACATGAGCTCAAAACGTAAGCTCCAATTCGATGCGGTGATAATAGGAGTAGTAGTCAACTTATACTTGAGAAATTTGAATGCCTTCATATAATCATCATTGAAATGGAACTTGACATCCTTCTACAAAAGTTTGCACAAGGGGTTTACCACCTTAGAAAAGTCCTTGATGAATCGGCGATAGAACCTACATGACCCAAAAAGCTCTCACTCCCTTTACAGATATAGGGGAGGGAGTTTGGAGATCATTTCAATTTTGGCTTTATCAACCTCAATACCGTGATTTGAAATCTTGTGACCGAGGACAATGCCTCCCTCGACCATGAAGTGACATTTCTCCCAATTCAAAACCAAGTTAGTTTCCTCACATCTTTCCAACACCTTGTCCAAGTTGTCCAAGCACTCTTCAAAATAATTCCCCACCACGGAAAAATCATCCATGAAAACCTCAAGAAAGTCCTCCACCATATCGGTGAAAATAGCCATCATACGCCGTTGAAAAGTCGCTGGTGCATTGCATAACCCAAATGGTATCCGCGAGAATGCAAAAGTACCATAAGGACAAGTGAAAGTGGTATTATATTGGTCCTCAGGAGCAATAAGAATCTGATTGTAGCCAGAGTATCCATCAAGGAAGCAATAAAAATCACGTCCGGCCAACCTATCCAACATTTGATCAAGAAATGGAAGAGGAAAGTGATCTTTTCGAGTGACTTTGCTGAGCTTCCTATAGTCCATGCACACTCCACCCGGTGATAGTTCTTGTGGGGATCAATTCATTTTTGGCATTTGTTATCACAGTTATGCCCCCTTTCTTTGGGACACATTGCATAGGAGAGGTCCATGAGCTATCAAAAATGGGGTAAACAACCCCGACATCCAACCATTTGATGATATTTTTCACCACCTATTGCATTGCTTAATTTAATATTCTTTGATGTTCCACGGAAGGTTTGGCATCCTCCTCCAAAATAATCTTATGCATGCAAAAGGCGGGGCTTATACCCAGAATATCCGCCAATGTCCAACCTATAACTTTCTTACTCTTTTGGAGCACCGCCAAAGTAGAATCTACCTGCACGTTAGTCAAGCAAGAGAAAAGAATAACACGTAAAGTGGAACAAGGGCCAAGAAACTCATACCTGAGGTGTGAAGGTAAAGGCTTTAACTCTAAGATTGGAGGATCCTCGATTGAGGGCTTTGTTAGAGGAGTCTTCCGGTTCTCAAGATCTAAGGACAATTTTCGGGGATCATAAGTATATGATCTCATTCCTTGAAAAGCATTGACATATTCCACAAAACTTTCCTTCTCATTCTCATCATGATTAAGCAACACAGATTCTAAGGTATCCTCAACATTCATCACAACACTAGCATCATCAACAATTACTTCGGTCACTAAATCCACGAACGAACAAAATTCATTGCTATTTGGTTGCCTTATCGATTTGCACACATGGAAAACTACTTTTTCATCACCCACCCAGAAGGTGAGCTCACCGGCTTCCACATCAACTAGGGCCTTCCGTGTAGCAAGGAAAGGTCTACCCAATATAATAGGCACCTCGTAGTCAACCTCACAATCAAGGATCAAAAAGTCCGCTGGAAGGATGAACGTATCAACACGAACTAACACATCATCAATAATTCCCGATGGTCTTTTCATAGTATAATCCACCATTTTCAACCTCATAGATGTGGGTCTTGGTTTCCTAATTCCCAACGTTTTGAACATAGAGTAGGGCATCAAGTTGATACTTGCCCCCAAATCACACAAAGCTTGACAAAATTGGCGCTCCCAATAGTGCAAGGGATTGTAAAAGCGTTGGGATCTTCCAATTTCAGAGCCATTGGGTGCATAATATCACTCACTTGATGTGTCATCTTGATCGTTTAACAACTTATTGATATTTTCTTTGTTACCAAGTCCTTCATGAACTTTTCATATCCCGACATTTGTTCCAATGCTTCAACCAACGGCACACTAATGGAAATTTTTTTCATCATATCAATAAATTTCTTGAATTGGTTCTCACTATTTTACTTTGCGAGCCTTTGAGGATATGGAGGAGGTGGCCTAGGCATTGGTTCTTTGGCCTTTTGCACTACCGGATCTGGAATGTCAATCACATGTTCCCTAGACAGGTTCACTTCCTCTTGGGTTTCCTCCACACTTTCATCAATGTCAATCCTCACTTCTTTGTTAGCTTGAACCACAATACTTGGAGTTTTATCTTCTTGAACCAACACATCATCATCCACAATTATCCTTTGATTTGAGGTGGTTTCATCTCCACCCTTTCCGCTTCTCGTGGTTACGGCCATGGCATGTCCCGTATTGTTCTCACCCTTCGGGTTTACCAACGTATCACTAGGTAGTGCTCCTTAGGACGAGTGTTTAAAGCTTGAGAGATTTTGGCCAAGTTGAACCTCCAAATTGCGGATAGAAGTGTTATGGGAGGCTAATTGAGCATCGGAGTCGGCATTTTTCTCCATCATTTGCTTGAACATATTTTTAATCTGTCCCATTTTATTATTGGAGGTCTAGATCCTTGTGACAGATATGGAGGAAGGTTGCTTGGTTGTTGATACATTGGGGGCCTTTGGAAGCCCGAACCCCGATTCCCTTGGTTATTATTGTTCCAACCCCCTTGGTTATTGCCACCCCATTGATTTGATTGTTGCCACCCCAATTGCCTTGAAGATTGCTTCCCCAATTGCCTTGGTTACCTTGATTACTCCAATTGCCTTGATTATTGTTATTTCTCCAATTACCTTGATTATTGTTACAACCACTCCAATTGCCTTGGTGGATTTGGTTTTTCCAATTTCCTTGATTTTCTTGTTATCTCCATTGTTGTTGATTTTGTCCTTGAGCAATATTTCTTTGACCTTGATAATTGTTAACATATTGCACTTCTTCTTCTTGCTCATTATACGAATCACCTTGGTCATACCCACTATCATCTTGCTCAAATTATTTCGGACGGTTTTGTACTTGTTGACCTCTTTGTCGTCTCTTGTTCATCATCATATTTACACCTTCCCTAGCATTCACTTGTTTTGGCCCTTGAACTTGTTGAAACTGAGCTTTGGCCAATTGGTTAATTGTGGTTGTCAACTCGACAATAGCTTTCCCATGATCATGTATCTCCTTGTGTAGGTGAATGAAATTTGAATCACCTTGAGGAACATTATTCCTACTTTGCCACACCGACGAAGTATCCGCCATCTCATCCAAAATTTCACAAGCTTCGGCATAAGGCATGTTCATGAAGTTCCCGTCGACGAGTTGATTTTCCACACATTGATTTGTCGTGTTGATCCCCCCTTTAGAAGGTTTGTTGGATAATGGCCTCGGTCATATCATTATTCGGGCACTCTTTAACCATAGTATGATATCTTTCCCAAATCTCGTGCAATGGCTCATTGGGCTCTTGCTTGAACGCTAGAATCTCATCCCGTAGTGTAGCCATGTGCCCCGGAGAGAAGAATTTGGAAATGAACTTTTCGGACAAACTCATCCCAAGTATGGATGGAATGATTGGGTAATATCTCTAACCAGTGCAATGCCTTTCCCAGTAGATAAAAGGGAAATAGCGTCAAACGCAGTGCATCCTCGAAAACATTTGTTTGCTTGCTCCCCCGACAAGTATCAATGAACCCCTTGAGATGCTTGTAAGCATTTTGGCTTGGAGCCTCGGTGAAGAATCCCCGTTTCTCAAGTAGTGTAAGTATCACGTTGGTGATTTGGAAGTTTCCCGCCCTAATACGGGGCGGGATTATAGCACTTGCATAACCCTCATTCGGAAACACTCGATGTGCTGCCGCTCTTGGTGGAGGTGGGGGACGGACGGGACGGGACGGGATGGGACGAGACGGGAATATTATTATGAGGCGGTCGGCCTCGCCTATTTACTTGAGGTTCGGGATGAACCTCATCACCTTGATCATCGTCCACTTCTTCCCCCAGTGGCAAATTCTCGATATGCTCATTGTTGAGAGCCATTCTCATACCTTTAAGAAATTCAAAAACAAAATTAGTGACTCGGAAGGAAAAGAAGACAAATCACACAAAAACCTAGATATATAGATAAATATGTTTAACTCCCCGGCTACGGCGCCAAAAGTTGATCTCGCCCAAACTCACACCACAAATATAGGTAGTGAGGCAGTCGATGCAATAATAAAAACCCAACGCAAGTGGGGCTCGAATCCACAGAGTTAGAATTTAGATTAGGTATATATTTAGTGTAATTGTATGATATGCCCTAGATTACTCTTCCACATTCTTGTTTGTTTTTTATACTTCTACTTTGAGCTATTGATTGCAATTATAAAACTATGAGATAATATTTTTGGTTTTGGTTGTTTTTCAAATGATAAGAAGATTTAGGGTTACGACTTTCGCCTAGTTGGTTACCTAATGGATTTAAAGCTTTAGGGTATGTTTGGTTGACCGGGATACAATATAGCAATCACACTCAATTACTCACTCTATACCTCTTGGTAGTTTGAGTGATTTTTCCCAATTTGGCTTTCTCAAGTACAAATGGGTATTTCACAAAGCAAGTGATAAATGCTCTAGTCGGGTATTTCACAAAACAAGTGATAAATGCTCTAGTCGGGTCTTACTATCTCTAGGTTCGACCCTTTAATTGGGGCTATCAATTTCTTGAGTTCACCCCAATTTCTAGTTAGCCAAGCTTTCCTAGACTTAGTCTCTCTTTCTCAAGTAGAGGCTAGGTCAAATATGCATGAATTAATGTTTGAACCCATTAATTCTAGAATTTAAGCAGAAGAAGGCTAAATAACATATACCCAATCTTAAGTAATCCCTAAATCAATAAATCATTAAGTACTCATACTAGGGTTGAGTCACAACCCTTGCTAAGGGTTTAGCTACTCATAGAAAATAAAGAAATAAAAGAAGAAATTAAGATAGAATGAATAATAATTAATTATGGAAAGAAAATCTAATGTTTAGAAGCTAATCTAGTACAATATTACCCAAAACAGTAAAGAAAACGGCTCAGGTGCTCTACACTGATACAACTTAACCTAAAAATGACAAAAAGTTCTACTTATACTAAGCTGAAATATCTGACAAAAATGCCTCTGCGGAGGTTGTGCGGTCGCATAATACTGAGTGTGGTTCGCACTCAAATCTTGACTGGTCAAGTGGGCCTTTGGGTCGCATAAAAGTGGGATGCGGCCGCACTTCATCTATTTGTGCGGACCGCACATTTCTGAGTGCGGCCGCACACTTGAGATTGGGATGGGACTGGAACTTCTTCTGTGGCCGCACAATAATGATGCAGTCCACACATCTTTAATCAGGGCTCTCTGATTCTGGTCGTTTGTGGGCCGCATAATTGTGAGTGCGGTCGCACTTGGCATCCTGCGGCCACACAATAATGGCGCGGTTCGCATATCTTCAGCTTGCCCAAAATTCCAACTCTCTGAATCTCTCTTCTTCAGCCGATCAATAGTTGTGCGGTCCACATTCTCTGAGTAAAATCTCACAGGGCCTCTTCATTGTTTGCAGCCGCACACAGTATTGTGCGGTCCGCACTTTAAGCATTTTTGCCTTGTTTTGGTCCTTGTCCAATTTTGACTCCTTTTTGAGTTGATTTTGACTTCTTTGGCTAGTTTTTTTAATATTCTTGCAAGAAATCTCATTTCATTAGTTTTCGGAAATATCTTTATGCATTTTTGAGCTAAAATGCAAGTAAAAGAGAGCAAATAAGCAGTCAAAATCCCTACTTATTACCCCGCTCTTGGAATATGTTCGCGAAGCGGTCGAACATAGATGTTCTTAATTAATCATAATATTTCTCAATATCTTTTTTACATAGGAAATTCAACTTGGAACCTTACGTTATTGAAATTCTCATCCTCCACTTTAAAACCAACAAGTAGTAAACATAATCAACAACGATATCAACAAATCATGGTGTAGGCCTAAATCTACTCGGACATAAGCATGAATAGTAGCTACACACGGACTCTCATCATACCGCGCGTGTGTAGCCCCCAAAAATAGACACACATTATGATTTAAGTTCACCTAAGGGGTTAATTCCCTCTTACAAGGTTATAAAAGAGACTTACCTCGTCTCAAAGCCCACTTTCCGATTCAAGAACGTGCTCAAACCTCCAAATTTGGTGCCAAACGACTCGAAACTAGTCAAACATTATATAAATTAATCAATTTATGCTTAATAGCTCATATTCCCACTATTAAAGTGATTACCCAACCCTAAATGCAAGATTCCTAAAATTCACCCCCGAGCCCACGTGCCTGTATTCCGGAAATTTTTGAAGAAAGTTGTTACCCATAACCTTAGGAAAATAAATTTATGATTTTTATTAAGATCCATAACCAATTTCGTGGTCAAATCTCATTTTTATCAAAAACCTAGGTTTTCATCTAAACCCTTGATTTTCACTAATTTTTACATGTTAATCTACCCTTAATCTATGTAGTTAACTCATGTTATATATAAATTACTTACCTCAAAGTGCTAGGTGAAATCCCCCTTCCAAAAGCTTCAAAACTCGACCAAGAGATGAAGTGAAATGAAATAAATGGCCTAAGTCCCGCATTAAATAAGCTGGGTACAGGCCTCTGATGTCGCATTTGCGACACCAGGTTTGCAAATGCGAGTGTCGCAAATGCAAATAAATCCTCACAAATGCGAAGCCTGGATCTAGCTGCTAAGGTTGCAAATGCGACGGAGGGGTCGCAAATGCGATCACTGCTGAGTTCACAAATGCAAAAAGTCCGCAGGCAGATCTTCTTCGCAATTGCGAAGCTCTTCTCGCAAATGCGAGGTTCGCATTTGCGAACTATTTCTCGCATTTGCGAGACCTGCAACTGGTGCCAAGAAACACCAGAAATCTGGTGTGTTTTTCATCCCTTCCACACGTCCGAAACTCACCCAAGCCCTCGGGGCTCCACACCAACTACCCATACAAGTTTAATAACCTCATCAAACTCGCTCGAGCAATCAAAACACGAAAATAACTTCAAAAACTATGAATCGAATGCAAAAACGCATGAATTGACTCATGAAATTCAAACACTTCTAAAAATACTTCCACTCGTCCGATTCCTAAACTCGGAATGACACCAAATTTCGCGTGCAAGTCTTAAATTACATTACAAAACTATTCCCGGTCTCGGAATTCCATTTGGAATTTGATATCATCAAAACCCGTTCCAAACCAAATTTTAAAGAACTTCAAGAACCAACTTTTGATATTAGGCGCCGAAACGCTCATGGGTCATCCAAAACCCGAACTGAACTTACACCCAAGTCCAAAATCATCATACGAACCTATTGGAACCGTCAAATTCCGATTCCGAGGTCGTTTACTAAAAATATTGACCGAAGTCAAACTTAGGCTTTTAAGGCCAACTTAAGGAACCAATTGTTCCGATTTCAACACGAACCCTTCCAAGTCTCAAACTAACCATCCCGCAAGTCATAAAATAGTAAAAGCAGATACGAGGAGTCTTATTTAAGGGAACAGGGTTCTAAAAGGCAAAATGACCGGTCGGATCGTTACAAACTCCACCTCTTAATCAAACGTTCGTCCTCGAACGATTTTAAAATCATACCTGGAGTGCTGAACAAGTGAGGATATATGCTCCGCAGGTCCTCCTCGGACTCCCAAGTCTCCTCCTCGACTGGTTGGCCCCTCCACTAGACCTTCACCGCGGAAACCCTCTTGGATCTCAACTGGCAATCCTGCCTATCAACAATGGCAAATGGATCCTCCTCATAACCGAAGCTCTCATCTAGCTGAATGGTGTTGAAGTCTAACACATGGGACAAGTCGGGATGATACCTCCGGAGCATCGATACATGGAAAACCGGATGAACTCCCGATAGACTGGGAGGTAAAGCAAGCTCATAAGCAACCTCCCCAACTCGCCTCAACACCTCAAATGAGCCTATAAACCTTGGGCCCAACTTTCCCTTATTTACGAATCTCATAATCCCCTTCATCGGCGAGACTTTTAAGAGAACCTTCTCGCCCTCCATAAATGATAAATCACGTGCCTTCTGATCCGTGTAATTATTCTATCTGGGCTGTGCTGCGAAGTCGCTCCTGAATCAACTTTACCTTTTCCAAGGCATCATTCACCAAATCAGTACCATATAACTTAACCTCGCCGGGCTCAAACCACCCGATGGGAGAACGACATCGCCGACCATATAAAGTCTCAAATGGAGCCATCTCGATACTGAGCTGATAACTGTTGTTGTTGTCATTCCTCCTTTCGCACTACCCCTCGGATTAATGAAGGGTGATAAGGGATTTTTTCCACTTTAAGTGACATTATTCGATTTTGAGATTTATTGTTGTTTCAGAGTCGCCACCCGGATTTTTGACGATGCTCCGGGACACCGTTTCATTTTAAAATCCCAAACCGAGGGAAATTAGACTCTATTTTGATTTGTCTGCGACCAGAAATCCGAGTAAGGAATTCTGTTAACCCGGGAGAAGGTGTTAGGCATTCCCGAGTTCCGTGGTTCTACCACGGTCGCTTAACTATTAATACTTGGCCTAAATTATCTGATTATTTACATATTTTAGCCTATTATGCTTTTAGCCTTTTCAATTTTTAGCCGCTTTTAATATTTATGGATTTATCTTTAAATAAGTCACGATGGCGTGCACTTATTTATTTTTGGACACATTATAACTACGCCACATGAAATGCACCCGCAATTACAACATTTGATTTTTATTATAATTTGAAGTTGAAGATGGGGACATGAGTTGTCACACCCGAATGTAGATTACGTGGTCAAGACTATGGTCATGACGATTTTATAGCGCCTATTTGAGGCGATGTTCATTTATTCTTTATGCTTTCCATTTGAGGGAGCATTTTTAGTTTTAAAATCAATTAGGTCGTTTATGAATTTATCTTGGATAAGTTACGATGGCATACACTTGTTGTTTTTTAGACACATGGAAAACACGTCACATGAAATGCACCCGTGATTGTTATGTGGGTTTTTATTTAGTTGTTTGGAGTTGAGGGTCGGGGGCATGAATTGCCAATCCCGAGTGTAGGTTAAGGTAATACTCAATTTTGGTAAAGTTTCAAGGTAAAGGTGTTCATTCTACCTAAGGATTACCTAAAACGATGTTTGTTTGTCTAAGGGCAACAGGTTTCGGGCTATGGCCATATTTTAGCCCCAAATTGTTTCAACTCTTTTGGACAATCCTAATCGTGGCTAGCTTGTGGAAGGCCACTGGTTTAGGAAATTCAGTTAAGTCTTAAGGGTCTTTACTTTCTACTTTGGTGAATAATAAGAAAAATGGCAATCAAACTAAATATTCATTCATGCATACACCTATGAGCATACAAACACCTTATTTACTATTTTTCGGCCTTGAACTGGTAAGCTAGAACAATCTATTGTTCTTTATGAGGACTTTGCAATCTTGAAAGAATAGCATGGCACAAACAGCTTTACCAGTTCACACTTAGCAGCTCTTGTCCATTTTTAGACAGCTTAAAACACAGATCTAAAATCGAGATTTATATGTATTTTTAAGGGACAAACATTCATACATCTATTTCGAAAACATTTAAAGAATGTGAGATAAGTTAAAATGTTTTGGATCACCTATTTCTATTCATATTGAAAATTATAGAATCTGGAATAACATGATTCCAAAATTCTAGCAGATATTTACAGGGAGATTTTCATATAGGCTAATTCGGATGTAAATTCATGCTTTTAATTGAACGTCTACTCTCACCATACTACTTCTTAAAGCAGATAACTCTAATCCTTGGGCCTGTTTACTCCCTCATGGCCTGATAACCTAAGGAGTTAAACTTGATTAAAGCCTTAGTGGGTTGTTTCATCAAGCTGGCCCAATTCTGGATTTGGCAAGGAAAGTAGAAAAAACGGGATTAATAGTTTACAGTATCCATTTCATATTTACAACTAAAAATTAAAAAAAAAGATTATATTATTACAATATCATTTCACTATGAAATAAAATTTCCTAAAATTAAAATAGTAAGTAATAAAATGAAGAAAAAAACAATACTGCTCTTGTGCAAGCCGGCCTTCAGAGGCTTCGAAATCTATATTTTTCTGGCTATTTTCTTAGTCACCGGACAACTAACTTAACAAACACATTCTAGGCATATTGTAAGGCAACATGACCATTATTGGGTCAGGTTGAATCCTAATCATGCAATAATGTCAATTCTAAAAGACATAACCTACTTTGATGCACTCTTCTTGGAATGAATCTGACCATAAAGAGGTCAGGTTCAGCTCCGAGGATGCAAACCCATCAGCCCTTTAATCATTCAACATATTATGGCCTGAATTCTCAC
Organism: Nicotiana paniculata; assembly: GCA_005239505.1. Taxonomy (NCBI): domain Eukaryota; kingdom Viridiplantae; phylum Streptophyta; class Magnoliopsida; order Solanales; family Solanaceae; genus Nicotiana; species Nicotiana paniculata. Next base: position 25,752 of record MDKI01231023.1, read on the forward strand.
AATGACTTAACTACTCTTAGGCATTTCTTAAGGCATGATTCTGACCATTTATTGGGTTCAGATTCCTGTCTTAATACCTTTGTAATGATAATCTAACTACTCTATAACTGTTTATGCATTATTATGGGGTGAATCTGACCATGAATGTATCAGACTATTAATCCCATACTGCTAACATTAACCTAAATTTATATCTCCTATGGACACTGACTCACTGAGTCTCTTTAATGACCAAGAGAACCCAAATAAGAGAATTTTAAACTATAAGTCCAAAAATTGCTATCTGGACGGTGGTAACAATAGACTTTCAAGCATTCGTAGGATGAGTCATACCATAAAGGGGTTTGTCCCAACCTTGATGATGTTCTTACACCATTTTGACAGAGTAGGTTCTGGCCTTTTACGGACTGAATCTGACCATATAAAGGGGTCAGATTCAACTCCATAAAGGTCCTATTCAACTCACAATTGTTCTGTGATTTTGATTTTTTAGGCACTTCTTAAAGAATGAACCTAACCACTTGAAGGGTTCAGATTTACTATCTTACAGCCTTTGTTGATTGCTCGTTTCATAACTTTAAAAGGCGATGAGATACTGTTTTAAGCACTTAATATGGGGTGAACTTGACCATTATAGAGGGTCAAATTCATCTACCCCAGTGCTGAGACTAAACTATCTAGAGGCTTGCTTGTTGAATCTCTTTATTGACCAAAGAGACTCAATTAAGCATATTTTTTTGCACACTTATAGAGAGAACCTGACCATAGAGAAGGTCAGATTTTACACTTTAGTGCAGATTATTCCACTGATGGACTGACATAAAACTGATATCCAATGCATTTTCAACCAACTTAAAATCAAAACAGAATAATTCTAAGGATTATTACAACATATGTTCAGATTACTTAACATCTTATCAACTAAATATTACTTCAGATTGGTAGACCAAGAACAAAGAAGAAGTTTCAGCTTCGACATAATAAAAAGATAACAGGAATCAAACATTTGGCATCAAACTAACAAACAAGTCTGACTAGAACAATTTCATTTAAGTTCATTGTTACATACCTCTTTTTGAAGCAAAAATGACAAAGATCCTAACCAAATAAAGGTCAGGCAGACAGTAAAAATAGCTAAGATGGAGACAGGCTCAACAACAGCAAACGGAAAACCAAAGAACTAGACCCCAGCTCCACAAACCAAACCAGAGGGATTTCAGAAAAGGAATCAGAAACAGATCAAAGAAAGCCACCCCACTGAGAAAAACCCCAGAAACCTTCAAGAGTCCTTGAGAAAACAGATTCCTTTCTACTGATTTGTTTTGGACATTTTGAATAATGAACTACTCTGATTTTTGTTTTCCAGTATTTAGTAAAAAAAACAGGAGTGAATTCTGAGAGTGTTCCCCCAAAAATTTCTGATCCCCCCCTTAGTCCAAACGGAAAGGGTCTACTTATAGAATATTTGGGAATGGGGTATCCTATGGTATATTCCCATTTCAAGAGCTGAAATAGTACATAGGGCAGTTGTCACCGTTATCCTTTTGGGACAACTGCCCCTTTTCAGAATATTCCAGCCCTAGAAAAAGACCTTTCTACCCTTAAAAATATGATTTCTTAAACTACAATACCTAATATGCCCCCTTGAAGTCTCTGAAATTACCATTAGGTAACCAGGGTTAGACTTGCTTGGGTTATTGTTTAACTATAGTTAACTAACACTAGTTAGGTCCCTTTAGGTGACAAATAGTTGTTCTTAACTAGGGTTGAGTTAATTAATTAAAGGTTAGTTGATTAAATGCCTAGAGTTGGATTTCATACTACTTACTATATTTAAGTCATTTAATCAACAGTTTAATTAAACTTAATGGAGGTTAGTCAACTCAGTTCTCTTAACTTAGGTTAAATGAATCTGTTTTAGTCCATTAACCTCAAACTAATTGTTTTAAACAGATTTTATTTTTAGTTAAATACTTAAGAAGCTACCTAAGTTAATTTCTAGATTGAAGAAGTTGGAATCATTTAAATTTGACACTAAGTGAATCAATTATTCTGAAGCTTAGTTAACTCAAATGTACAATTGAACCTGACGAGTTGTCTTAGATTGATTAAAAGAAATAATTAAGTTGTTATACCTAACTAATTAGGGTGCTTAATCCCTACTGATTTAAAACTGGTTTAAGAAGTTGATTAGGTGTTGGTTAATTATTAAGCCTTGGTTAAATGATTTGTTTTAGTTAATTAGTCCTAAACTAATTACCTTAGGCAGATCTTAGGACTTAATTAGTTGTTTAAGAGACTATTAGACTAGGTTAATCTATTATACAAGTGATCATGGGGGGATTATTGTTAACTAAGTTAGTTTTGATAAGTCTAGGTTAAACCCTGACCAAACACTGTTTTAGAACTGAGTTTTTTTAGCCTAATTGGTTGATTAGTTTCAGGTTAACTAATTACTTTAGATTAATTAGGTTGAACTTCTTAGACTTAGTCAATTGTATTATTACTTAGTTCAAATGTACACTTAATTCATCGCACATAAGTGTCTCTTCATTACTTAATTAAACTATTACTTGATTGACTAAAATCGATTGAAACTAAAGTTGAAACCAAAAGAAAGTAAGTAAAAAAAATAAGACAGAAAGTATAATTAGTATAGGTCTGCCTATTCAACAAACAAAACTAACAATTAAATTAAAACAAACATCATGTTAGTTAAACAGAAAGGTTCATGAACTCCTAAACCAGATTAGTAATCAATCCTTAAAGCGAGAAACTTAATAGTTGAGGAAAAATGGGGAAAGAAGGGGGGAAAACAGTCTGGGAGGAAATAATAATCTCCAACCAGTGAACAATTTAGACAATAAGGTACAGATAAGGTACGAATTCATATTTAGAACTAAACAGGCCAAGAAAAGAAGATATTCAAGAAAACACCAAACTCGAACCAACGATTTCAAGCTAATCGGCCAGAATAGCATAAATCTGAAATAGTTATTATACCTTTGACGCATGCATTTTAAAGATCTAAACTAAACCAAGAACAAGCAAATGCTATATGAGAACAGTACAACATAAACACATGTATCAAACAGTGAGGCATGCGATTTCATTTTTTTCTAAAAATGAAGAAATGTCAGAAAAGAAAAGATAGGGGGGAAAGGGATACCCGCGGGGTGCTGATAGATTCCGGAAGGGTTTGGAAATGATCCAAACCCACATGAATCAACAGCTCTCATCCAGAGCTGTTGACTCATGTAGCTTTGAACCATTGATTGTTCAGAATCGACTTGGTAATAGGGAACTAGGTTTTCTGCCTTTCTTAGATCTGAAATCGAAGGGACTCGGATGGGTTTTTAGGGAAACTGATGGTGGGATGGGGTTAAGGGTGAGTAGAGGATCATAGGGTGAAATTTTGGGGTGGTTCGGAGGTCGTCCGCCACCGGTAGACGATTTTCGGTGGGCGGAACACGATAGGAATACTAGGCGGCTAGGGTTTCTTTAGAGAGAAGAGAGAGAGAGACAGGCGAAGGGGAAGGGAGGGGTTAGACTTTCTAAGTGAATGGGGGGGGGGTAGGGTTTAGTTTGGACATTTATATAGTTAGGGAGGGTAGTTCTCAGCCGTTGGATCTGGAAAGATCAACGACTGAGATTTAGCACCTCTTAAACGGTGTCGTTTTAGGTACTGGGTTTGGGCAGGCTGGATAAGGGGTTTGGGCTGGAGTGTATTGTGTATAGAGAAGGGGTTCGGGCCTGGGTAGTTTTGGCCCAGGTCCGATTTTAATCCCCTTTAATTAACTAAATCAATTAAATTAATTAAATTCAAATGTAATTTGATTAAAGGAATGTAGTAATTAATTTAAACCTTATTTATTTACAGATTAATCAAGAATAACACGACCCATTCTATATTCCTAATTAAATCCATGATTTATCGAATAAAAGATGATTAGTTTTTAATAATTAACTATTAAAACTACATTACGTAAAGTAAGCAGCATTCATCTATTATTTAGTTAACTATAACTTTATAATTCCTTGATAATAATGATGCGCCTAATTTTCGCAAGTTTAAATAATTTAAAGGATGAATTATGAATATGCAATGCAAAATAAATTCACAATTAACACTAAAATTCAACAAAAATTTGTGAAATTAATTTATTTTATCGAATTTTGTAGGAGTATATGGTGGGTAAAAAATCACATGCTCACAGTTGTAAGCAAACTCGACCAAAGACAAGAACTGATCCCTCAGTGCTGAGCTCTGCTCGGGTCCCCAACTCCTCTGTACGGATTTCCAGAAATGTGAAGTGAACTGAGGGCCTCTATCTGAGATGATGGAAACAGGCACGCCGTGCAATCCAACTATCTCCCAAATATAAATCTGGGCCAGTCTCTCTTAAGTATAAGTAGTCATCGTAGGAATAAAGTGTGTTGACTTGGTCAATCCGTCCACAATGACCCAAACTGCGTCCAACTTCCACAAAGTCAGCGGCAACCCAACTACGAAGTTCATAGTGATGCGCTCCCACTTCCACTCAGGTATAGTCATCTGCTGGAGTAGGCCTCATGACCTCTGGTGCTCATACTTAAACTGCTGGAAATTTAGGCATCTAGCGACATACTCAACTATGTCTTTCTTCATCTGCTGCCACCAATAATGTTGTCTCAGGTCACGATACATCTTCGTAGCACCTAGATAAACCGAGAACTGTGTGCCTCCTCTAGAATCCTCTCCTTCAATCCATCAACTTTAGGAACACATAGGCGACCTTGGAGTCGCAGAACACCATCCTCGCCAGTAGAAACCTCATTGGAACCACCCTATAGTACCATCTCTGTAAGAACTGCCAAGTACGGATCATCAAACTATCGAGCCTTGATCTACTCCAATAGTGAAGGCTGGGCAACAACACATGCAAGAACTCCGCTGGGCTCTAAAATATCCAACCTCACAAGTCGGTTAGCCAAGGACTGAATGTCCAAATCTAGGGGCCTCTCCTCTGCTGAAATGAATTCCAGGCTACCCATACTCTCTGCCTTCCTGCTCAAGGCATCCGCGACTACATTCACCTTGCCCGGATGATAAAGAATGGTGATGTCATAATCCTTCAATAACTCAAGCCATCTGCGCTGCCTTAAATTGAGATCCTTTTGCTTGAACAAATGCTGCAAACTGCGGTGATCAGTGTAAACCTCACAAAACACCCCATATAGATAATTCCTCCAGATCTTAAGAGCATGAACAATCACGGCCAACTCCAAATCGTGCAAAAGATAATTCTTCTCATGGGGCTGCAACTAACATGAAGCATATGAAATAACTCACCCCTCCTGCATCAATACACAACTCAAGACAATGCGTGAAGCTTCACAATAAACTGTATACATCCCCGAATCGGAAGGCAACACTAGAACCGGTGATGTGGTCAAAGCTACCTTAGGCTTCTCAAAGCTCACCTCACAATCCTCGTACCAACGGAACGGAGCACCCTTCTGGGTCAATCTAGCCAAAGGTGTTGCAATGGATGAAAGCCCTCCACAAACCTGCAATAATAACATGCTAACCCCAAGAAACTCTTGACCCCGGTCACCGAAGTAGGACGAGGCCAATTCTGAACTGCCTCAATCTTCTTGGAATCTACCTTAATACCCTCGCCTGATACCACATGCCCTAAGAATGCCACGAAATCCAACCAAAGCTCACACTTGGAGAACTTAGCATAAAGCTTCTGTTCCCTTAATGTCTGAAGCACCACTCTCAAATGCTGCTTGTGCTCCTCCATGCTACGTGAGTAAATCAAGATGTCATCAATGAAGACAATAACAAAGGAATCAATATAAGGCTTGAACACCCTGTTCATCAAATCCATTAACGCCTGAGGCATTGCTCAAGCCGAAGGACATCATTAGAAACTCATAATGGCCATATCTAGTACGGAAGGCAGTCTTCGGAACATCTGAGTCTCGAATGTTCAACTGATGGTACCCCGATATCAAGTTAATCTTAGAGAACACCCTAGAACTCTACAACTAGTGAAAGAAATCATCAATACGCGGCAACGAGTACTTGTTTTTGATGGTGACTTTATTCAACTGGCGGTAATCAATGCACATCCGCATAGTCCCATATTTCTTCTTCACAAATAATACTGGTTCACCCCAAGGTGATACAGTCGTCCTGATGAACCCCTTTTCCAGCAACTCCTCAAGCTGTTCCTTCAACTCCTTCAATTCTTTCGGAGCCATACGGTACGGGGGGGATAGATATAGGCTGAGTGCCTAGAGCCAAGTCGATACAGAAATCAATATCACGATCTGGCGGCATGCTTGGAAGCTCAGAAGGAAACACATCGACGAACTCCCGGACTACTGGAACTGAACGAATCGTTGGAGACTCTACGGTAGTATCCCAAACATAGGCTAGATAATCAAAACAACCATTCTCGACCATATGTCGAGCCTTCAGAAAAGATATAACCCGACTAGATGTGCTGACAGACGAACCCTTCCACTCTAATCTAGGCAACTCTGGAATCGCTAAGGTAACAGAAGTTCATGCCCAGGATGACCTCAAAGCCGGTCATATCAAGTAACAGAAGGTCCGATCTAGTCTCGTATTGACAGAATATAACCACACAGGACTGATAAATCCTCTCCACAGCAACAGAATCGCTAAGAGGAGTGGACACATAGACAGGAGTACCCCAAGGACTCACGAGGAATATCTAGAAAATGAGAAAACATGGATGACACATATGAATAGGTAGATCCTGGATCAAATAATACTGAAGCATCCCTACCGCAAACAGAGATAGTACCTGTGATCACGGCATTTGAGGCCACTACATATGATCTGGCTGTTAAAAGCATAAAACATGGCTGGAGCGCCAGCTGGATGGCCTCCACCTCTAGGACGGCCTCTACCCACCTGCCCTCCGCCTCTAGGCGGCTTGACGGCTGGTGCGACTGTTGGAGCTGAAATCATGGATTGCTGACCATGCTGCACTGCCTTGCCCCGAAGCCTGGGGCAGTGCCTCTTCATGTGACTGGGATCCCCGCACTCATAGCAAGCTCTCGGAGTGGTGGACTGCTACCCTGAAGTCTGACCCTGATGGCCTGAATACCCACCAAAAGAACCCTGAATAGCTAGTGGGCGGTATGAACTCTCTTGCATAGCACTGAACTAGGCGCTAGAAGAATCCTGATGACCAGATTACTCCTGATGGCTTGAATGTGTATGGGTTAGTGATATTTAGCCTAGTTTTTGCTAGAATTATAGAATTAGTGGTTGCAAACACTGATTCATGCCTTTATGACTTAGTCTCTACTTGAGAAAGAGGGACTAAGTCTAGGAAAACTAGGCTAACAAGGAACTGAAGTGAACTCAAGAAATTGATAGCCCCAATTAAAGGGTTAAACCTAGAGATAGTAATACCCGATTTGAGCTAATATCAATTGAATTACATGAATACCCATTTGGACTTGAGAAAGCCACATTGGGCAAAATCACTCAAACTACCGAGAGGTATAGAGTGAGTACCCGAGCGTGATAGCTATATTACGACCCTAACTAATCAAGATTGCCCTAGAACTTTACTAATTGTTAGGTATCCACCAAGGTAGAAGTCACTACCCTAGTCTCTTTTAAACACTTGAAAAACAACAAAAAAAATATTGTCCTTACTTCAATTATTGCATACAATAAAGTTAGAAGTAGAAATCAAACCCAAATGTTTGGAAGTGTAATTAGAAACAAAACCCGCATCTAGCTTAGATATAAACCTAATTCTAAACAAATTAAATCTCTGTGGATTCGATCCTGACCTAGTTGGGTTAAAACTGCATCGATCACCCTCGCTACTCAATAGTAGTGTAGGCTTGGACCCGATCAAGTATGGGGGTCTGCTGGGCTGACCCCTTCCAAAATGACCTCTGCCCCCAGCTGGGGCACCTCTGAACTCTCCAGAAAAATGAGACCTCTTGTTTGCATCTGTTCCCTACCTCTCTGACAGTAGCTATTGATCCTACGAGCAATCTCCACCACTAACCGATAGGAAGTCCCCATCTCAACCTCCTGATACATGCTAGCCTGAATGCTAGAGTGCAACCCTGTAACAAACCTCCGCGCTCCCTCCGCCTCAGTAGGGAGTATCATAAGTGCATGGTGAGACAGCTCAGAAAATCTCGCCTCATACTCGGTCACTGACATCTGGCCCTGCTCGAGCCGCTCAAACTGACCCCACATCTCTTCCCTATGGGAGGGTGGAATATATCTATCCAAGAATAAGCGTGTGAACTGGTCCCTGGTCATGGGAGGAGAATCTGCTGGCCTACCAAGAAGATAAGACTGCTACCACCTACTTGCACTGCCCTCCAACTCAAAGGTAGTGAAATCCACCCTGTTGACTCCATTATCCTCATGTTGTGCAGTCTGTCCCTGCACATATCAATAAAGTCCTGAGGATCTTCATGTCGTTCACCCCCAAAGACCGGAGGGTGAAGCCTGGTCCATCTGTCCAAAAGCTTCTGCGGCTCGCCCGTCGCAGCTGGTTTAGGCTCAGGTACAACTGCTGCAATTGGCTGGGCCCCACCCACGGGTAGTGTACCTGGGGTCTGATATACGACAGCTGCATGCCCAGGTGCCTGAGCAGTAGGGGTCTGTCTTCCCCCCCCCCCCAGATGTGGCTGGGTCTGTTGGAAATAAACTAGCCTGGTTCATAGAATCCATGAACCGCAACATACGGCCCATGACCTCCTGAAAGTCCGGTGCTAACGTGAAGTCTAACAGAGCTAGCTCTGCTGCGGGCACCTCGCCCTGCTCCTCAACAATGAGATCCTCCACTGGATCCGCTGGTGGTGCAACTGGGGAAACCTGGGGTGTCCTCACCCCTACCTCGGGCCGATTCCCTCCCCCGACCTCAACCTCAACCTCTAGAAATAGGGGGAGAAGCTCCTCCCAAGTCAGGAGCGTCTGCTGCACGTGTTCTCACCATCTGTGAGAGAATAGAATGAAGAAACTTAGTATGCCATGAACTGCACGATATGAGATGAATAAAGAGTAGTTTCCTAACATCCTATAGCCTCTCGAATATAAGTACATACGTCTCCACACCGATCTACAAGACTCTATTAGACCTGCCCATAATTTGTGAGACCTACGTGAACCTAGTGCTCTGATACCATGTTGTCACGACCCAGTTTCATTATAGGCCTTGATGGTACCCAACACCAATGCTAGGCAAGACAACACTGATCAAATTAGTGATTTCCCCTGTTAATATATTTGCTAAGTGAATAACATCCACATTGATAAAAGTTTTAGAATTTCACCACTATAAAGTAGTTTAAACAAAAGCAACAGAGTGAGAATCAGAATCATAACAATAAATCCAAAACCATCAGTCTACTAGTGTATGCGAAGACCTGGTGTTACAAGTATATGGGCATTCTAGTAGAATATACAAAAGAATACTAGTCTACTGTATGGAAAAGAAATAGACAGAAATGAGCAAAAATGAAGACTACAATTGTTGCAGAACGACTCAGAAAGCAGCTCACTGTGAAGTCTCTAAGTGCAAGTCAAGCGTGCGCGCCACACTAATAACCAGATGCACCTGCTTCAGATCGTGCTCAATCAAGTGCAGAAGTGTAGCATGAGTACATAAATAACATGTACCCCGTAAATATCTAGTCTATACATAAACAACATGTACCTAGTAAGTATCTAGTCTAACCTCAAAGAAGTAGTGACGAGGGGTCGACTTCGACACTTACTAAGGGTCAAAAACATAATAATACAGCTTTCTAATTAAGCATGAAATATACAATGATAATAAAATTCAACAAGAAATAAGTAAACAAATCCTTCTTCCAAGTAAGAAGACAAAATCATTTCTCTCGTCTATTCCTTTCACCTTTCAAGTCCGTGAAATATTATTAAATATAAAAGGAAATTAGTATCGCTACACACGAGTTATGCTGAGGACGTACGGTTCGATCCAAATTTACATAATAATATGTTGTGCACTGCTAAGGGTTAAACGTCCCGAACCATGTAATATATCAATAAATCATGCCGAGGCGAACGCCCCGCTCCCATGAGAATAGTGGAATTTTTCCCCGCTCGCGAAATATGTTTGCGAAGCGGTCGAACATAGATGTTCTTAATTAATCATGCCGAGGCAAACAACCTACTCCCATGAGAGTAGTGGAATTTTACCCCGCTCGCGAAATATGTTTGCGAAGCGGTCGAACATAGATTTTCTTAATTAATCATAATATTTCTCAATATTTTTTTGACATAGGAAATTCAGCTTGGAATCTTACGTTATTGAAATTCTCATCCTCCACTTTAAAACCAACAATTAGTAAACATAATCAACAATGATATCAACAAATCATGGTGTAGGCCTAAATCTACTCGGACATAAGCATGAATAGTAGCAACGCACAGACTCTCGTCACATCGCGCGTGCGTAGCCCCCACAAATAGACACACATTATGATTTAATTTCACCTAAGGGGTTAATTCCCTCTTACAAGGTTAGAAAAGAGACTTACCTCATCTCAAAGCCCACTTCCCGATTCAAGAACGTTCTCAAACCTCCAAATTTGGTGTCAAGCGACTCAAAACTAGTCAAACATTAAATAAATTAAGCAATTTATGCTCAATAGCTCATATTCCCACTAATAAAGTGATTACGCAACCCTAAATGCAAGATTCCTAAAATTCACCCCCCGGGCTCACGTGTCCGGATTCCGTTTTGAAGAAAGTTGTTACCCATAACCTTAGGAACATACATATATGATTTTTACTAAGATCCATAACCAATTCCGTGGTCAAATATCATTTTTATCAAAAATCTAGGTTTTCATCTAAACCCTTGATTTTCACATGTTAATCTACCCTTAATCTATGTATTTAACTCATGTTGTATACAAATTAATTGCCTCAAAGTGCTAGGTGAAAGCCCCCTTCCAAAAACTCCAAAAATCATCCAAGAGATGAAGTAAAATGAAATAAATGGCCTAAATCCCGCATTAAATGAGCTGGGCATAGGCCTCTGATGTCGCATTTGCGATACCAGGTTTGCAAATGCAAGTGTCACAAATGCGACAAAATCCTCGCAGATGCGAAGCCTGGCTCTAGCTGCTAAGGTCGCAAATGCGATGGAGGGGTCGCAAATGCGATCACTGCTGAGTTTGCAAATGCGGCTCAGATGTTGCAAATGCGGAAAGTCCCCAGGCTAGGATTCTTTGCAATTGCGAAGCTCTACTCGCAAATGCGAGGTTCGCATTTGCGAACTATTTCTCGCATTTAGGAGACCTGCAACTGGTGCCAAGAAAGACCAGAAATCTGGGTGCGTTTTTCATCCCTTCACACGTCCGAAACTCACTCGAGCCCTCGGGGCTCCACACCAACTACCCACACAAGTCTAATAACCTCATATAAACTCGCTCGAGCGATCAAAAAAAGAAAATAACTTCAAAAACTAAGAAGAAACGACAAAACGCATGAATTGACTCATGAAATTCAAAAACTTCCAAAAAGACTTCTATTCATCCGATGCCTATCAAATCAACTCAAAATGACAAAAATTTTTGCAAATGAAAGTCTTAAATGACATTACGAAACTGTTCCTAGTCTCGAAATTTCTTTTGGACCTCGATATCATCAAAACCCGTTCCAAATCAAATTTTAAAGAACTTCAAGAACCAACTTTTGATATTAGGCGTTGAAACGCTCCCGGGTCATCCAAAACCCGAACCGAACATACGTCCAAGTTCGAATCATCATACGAACCTATTGGAACCGTCAAATCTCGATTCCGAGGTAGTTTACTAAATATGTTGACCGAAGTCAAACTTAGCCTTTTAAGACCAACTTAAGGAACCAATTGTTCCGGTTTCAACATGAACCCTTCCAAGTCTCATACTAACCATTCCCGCAAATCATAAAACAATAAAAGAATATACGAGGAGTCTTATTTAGGGGAAAGTGGTTCTAGAAGGCAAAACGACCTGTTGGGTCGTTACAAACTAGTTTCAAACTTCACGTCTCAAAAAATTAAAGTCCTAAAAGCAAAATCTTAAATGAGACTAAAATTTCAATGAAAATTTCAAAGCATTATCACTTTAGAGTCTAGTAACGTCTTTCAATCACACTCGTTATCTGTTCTTTCCAGCTAATATGAAAAGTAAATGCAACTAGCAACATGAAGTATATTTTGAATTCTTATTCTTCCTTCTATTTTTACTTGAGGCAATGACCTTTGCTGAAAAGCTATTAACTATTTTATTGAACATTTAAAATTCAAAAAAATATTTTTCTTTGTTCTTACATAATTATTGATTGAATCTAGGTGATAAAATTGAAGTATGGATTATCAAAATCTGCACTTGAATTTCAAAGATCTATATTTATCTTATTATAAGATAGGTGTGTACTCAAGCTGAAATCATGGAGCTGCTTGGTTTCCAAAGGGAGAAATGCTCTTTAGATACCTGGGAGTCCCATTGAGTACCAAAAGTTTATCAGTTATGCATTGTCAACCTTTAATTGGGAAAATGATGGGATAGATAACCACATGGACTATTAAATTTCTTTTATATGCGGGGAGAGTCCAATTAATCAAGAATGTTCTTTTTTTATACAAATTTTTTGGTCACAAGTCTTTGTACTGCCAGCTAAGGTTGTGAAAATGATTGAAGCCACATGTAAAACTTTCTATGGTCCGGAGGTGTGGAGATTACAAAGAAAGCACTAATTGCATGAGATAAAGTTTGTTATTCTAAAGTTGCTAGTAGACTTATAGTCTGTTTGGCCAAGCTTCTAAAATCAGCTTATTTTGAGAAGTGCTTTTCTCAAAAATACTTTTAAAAAAAGTACTTTTGGTGAGAAGCAGTTTGTGTTTGACTAGTTAATTTGAAAAGTACTTTTGAACAATAATTAGTATAGAGAAAGTTAAGTTACACAGTATGTCTGAGTTCTCCATAAGAAAGGTGTATCTTCGTTTCAGAGATGACTTTCCTAAGGTGCAGTGGAGAAGAATAGTTTGCAATAATTATGCTCAACCAAAATGAATCTTTATACTAAGATTGGCTGCTCATGATAGGTTATATACAAGAGATATGCTGCTGTTAGTGGCGGAGGCAGGATCTACATGAAGGGGGTTTAATTTTTTTTTTTTGTAGCTAGTGGGAATTGAACCTATGACCTTATCAAAGTTTTGAACCCCCTTGGATCAATTGAAATATTATCCTTAGGAATGCGATCTGTAATAGGTAGCTAGCTGGAGGTTGAGTAGCTATTGAGATGATGTGCTTTCGATTTACTATGAAATTTGTTACATAACTGATGATATCCACTACTTTCACTGCAGTATCAATAAAAAAAAAACCTTTTGTTTTTGAAGTCGTAGGGATCTTAATGCCAGAGGCGGATCTAGGATTTAAGTTTTATAGGTTTAACCAGTAAAATTTTTAGCATTGAATCTATTATTTATACTGTATTAAAAGTACGAAGGCCATTAACGAAATGTCATTCGCCTATTTTCTCCTTAAAAATAAATATTTTTATCGGACAAAATTGCAATTGTAATTGTGATTTAGTTATTTTTCTAATATTTAAGATTTAAAAATCGACTAGAATATTAGTTATTAAATCTTTCCTTATTGAACTAGATAGGAAGTTCAAATATTAGGAATCTATAATTTACCTTTTTTCGAATAATTTAAGCCAAGTAACTATTTAAGCAAGATTAACGCCTCTACTTACCTATACACAAATCTTGTGTTTAGATTTATGGACGGTTTTCCTCATCTAAGTTCAATAAGAGATACAAAAGTTAGTTTGATATAACATTTGTTTTCAAAATTTTCATGACTATTTATTTTATTAAAAGTTAATATCTTGTGGAAAACTATGTCAATTAGAAAAATATACTAATTAAAAGAATTGCTATACACATGATTTATATAATCAACATTTGCTAATTTAGAATTAACACTTCATTAGTTGATTGAACTCTTTTTAATGAACTTTTTTAAATACAAGGCCTTAATTTACATAATACAAGGCTTGATTGTTGATATTATATTTGGTTTAAGTTATTTAAATAATAAATTAATCTAGAAGCATATTAAACTTGTGACTACATTAATATTTTAAGCTGTTGCTAATCCAATATAGTTGAATCTTTAAAATAAAGATAAGTTATAGTATTTCCCCTATAATTTTGAAACAGTATCCTCATCATTGTAAATTCTTGAAATTTTAAAGCTAATTGTTAGTTCCATCAAGGACTGATGAATTTAGGATCATTAATTTTATTTGACCTTTGGGAAACGTAGTAAAGAAGAAGTTTTGTACTTTGCGAAAATATCACAACAACCATAACAATAACAACAATCTAGTGTAATCCTAGAAGTGGGGTATGGGGAGGGTAGGATGTACGTAGTCTTATCCTTATCTTGGAAGGGCAGAGAGACTGTGATGTACTAAACGTCAATACCACACAAGGGGCGGGG